>JAJMEQ010000015.1:0-135327 GCA_030574255.1 Groenewaldozyma tartarivorans | reverse complement strand
GATAATAATAAAGCAGCAGTGTCAATAATTCAGCAATGGAATCTAATATGACAGTTGAGAAGAAAGAAAAGAAAAGAAAAGAAACCTTAGTAAAATTTTAAGGTATAAGATATACACCGATCCCTTATCACGTGATAATTAGGTAATCGAGTAATAGGAAAATGTGTATAAATCCAACAATCGATATCCGCAGGCACGCATGCGCCATATATAGGGCCAGAGCTAGCTACAGCTTTCAATTGATCATCAATATTTATCACCTCAGAGAATGACGACTGAGACGAAGCCGGTAGATGCGACTTCGACTTCCAAGGAGAAGCAGAATAATGAGAAGATAATAAACGAAGGTAAGTCTGATTTCACTATGTATTTTCTAGTGGACGAAGTCTCTAATAGTAGAATACAAAATATGGAAGAAACAGGCACCATTTTTATATGACTATTTGGTGGTGAAAGCCCTGGATTGGCCTACTCTGACTGTTGAGTGGCTTCCTGACTCTGAAGACCACGACACTTTTACCACTGACAAGCTTTTGTTAGGAACACATACATCACAGCGAGCCCAAGAATATATACAGATCGCAGATGTGGACTTAACCAAATCAACATATACCCAACACTCTCAACCGGCAATTAAAAACAAGGTCAATATTGTCCAGAAATTCAAACATGAGGGTGAGGTTAACCGTGCGAGATACTCTCCTAAGGACCCGAACCTAATTGCGTCTGTTAACGTAAACGGGGACGTGATTATTCTGAATAGAAATGAAGAATCACCTAAAGAAAGACACCTCAAACACCATACTAGCGAGTCTTGGGGTTTAAGCTGGTCTCAGGCAGACCTGAAACTTGTATCAGGCTCGGAAGATAAGACGGTTGCGCTATGGGACGTTGGCTCAAACTTAGATACTCCCTTGGCTGTTATCAAGGATCATAGTGCAATTGTTAATGACGTTGAATTTAATTATCTTGCCCCAACACAATTTGCTTCTGTTTCAGATGACTGTTCAATCAAGATCTGGGATACACGAGGAGATTTCAGTAAACAACCTGTTGTTGATATTGACAGCGCTCATAATGAGGCAGTTACTACTGTCGCCTATAATAGGTTCAACGAATATATATTCGCAACCGGATCTACTGACGAACGGGTGGGTATTTGGGATCTACGGAACCCTGCTAGACAAATCCACTCTCTAGCCGGTCACTCGGCTACTGTTAATTCCCTTGAATGGTCTCCTCATGATGGGTCAGTTTTGGCCAGTGGAGGATATGATCGTCGGGTTGATATTTGGGACCTTAGTTTGATTGATACACCAGTAGTTAACGAACATGAGGGTCCTCCTGAACTGGTATTTATACATGGAGGCCATACAAGCAAGATTGTAGACTTGTCATGGCACCCTAGGAATCTATGGACATTGGCTACTGTTTCCGAAGATAATATGATCCAAGTTTGGAGGATAGCTGGTAAATCAGTGGACTCCGTTCATGAATCCTATTAATTGTGTAATAGAGTTAAGTTTTAAATTAATATATGGTGATAGCCTATAAATGAATTGTAACATCATGCTCTTCATTAATTGTCAGTATCTTAGTTTTACCGTAAAATGCATCGTCTTGAGCGATACGATCCAATTCTGCCAATTCTCTCTTAGCATTATCTTCCAACAATTGACATTCCTCAATTAAAATATTCTGCCAACCGTAATGCTTTGCACATTTGCGTTTTTCATTCAAACATAAGTGATTCTTGTCAGGATCATTACTGGCAGTTTCTATGATTTCCTCCCATCCATTACTTATATACCGGTCATCGCAACCGCATATCTCTTTCTTTTTACCAGCCTTAGCAGTTAGCTCTGCATTTACCTTCTTGACAGCTTCTTTACTTATTAAGATAGCCTTTCTTTTCCTCTCTACGTTCTTTAAATCCGCAGCCAACTGTTCTCTTCTATCGACATGCAAATCCACACCGACCTGCTTGTCCACTTGAGACAAACCATTTGAGCCCAATACTGTAAATTTCTCTACATTAGACACCTCAGAAGACTCTAGTAGTGCGGCCAGATCCTGTTGCGTGAACCCAGCCGTTTGGGAAACAAGTCCCTTAATAAATAATAATCCATGTTCTTTACTGCAATACTTAGATCCCCTTTCTTTTTTGACTGTCACATTACACCCAGGTAGTCGACATTTCCTATGCCAAAAGGTCCTATTTCCTTCCTTACTGCAATTAGGACACCCAAACTTAGCTATCCTTTCTGTATCAGCCTCGGTTAATCCTACGCAATCGCCATGAAACCATTCATCACAAAAATCACAACCAATCATCCACCGCCCATTATCAGGTTTCCGACATATGCAATATACAGGCTCATCATATATTTGTTGAGACGCTGGCTTCTCTTTGTCCTTTTTCTTCTTTGGCCCTGGCTTTTTCGGTCCTGTCGACTTCGCCGGCGCGGGGCTCTGTTTCCTCGACAGAGGAACAGAAGAATGCCGACTCGCGGCCTCGCTTGTGACTGTTAATGGAATGTCAGGGGACTCAGAAGCCTCCGAGTCTTTGTTCATAATCTTTGTCCTGTGAAAATGCTACTTGACTAACGTTATAGGTTATAAGTTATATATCCTTGAGGTCAAGTACGACGACGTCGACGTCTATAGCGCTAGCTATAGCTACGCGCACGCGTTGCAACTAGCTAGCTAGTAACAGTACGTACTACTATGACCGGCATTGACATACACGTATGTAGGACTCGCGATTTCAATATTTTTCGTTGTGCAGTTTACTTGTACGTACTGCGCATTGAGCCAGCTCTATGCACACGTACGTATAGCGATGTTACGCATAACCCACACTGTGCAATCAGAGCTGAGATAAAGCAGATTACGGTATCGGTGCACCAAGCGCGGTACCCCGATGCATGATATTTAAGGGCGCGTGAATTCGAGCTCGAGAGCGCTCCAGATCTATCAAAGTACTAAGCTTAAGCCATAATGCCAATGGACATCCACGAAGTCGCACCCGAACCTCTCGAGCTTCCCGTGACCGTAGAAGACGGGGACGACGGTGGGAAGAAGAGACCGTTGAGGTCATGGTCAATTCTGCGTGGTCTTGAATTGGTCCAGCGATATTCGACATACGGATTCACCGCTTTTACAGTGCTCCACGCCACATCAGTGATCCTTGCTCCAGTCATCTCACCAAGTCTTGGAGAAGACTCTCTTCAATTGACTAGGGCACTATACCAAGGGCCTCCATACATGGAGACATTGGTGCTTGGTAGTGCAGTCGCTCACGTTATTTCTGGAACTATCCTGCAAGTTCGGCGAGCATACCTGCATAAGGTACGATATGACAAGGTATTGAAACCTACGCCTACAGCATTGTCGGGTATGCTACTGGTACCAATTCTTGGTGCTCATTTAGCGTTGACTCGTGCGGCACCCTTAGCGGCAAATGAGCCGTTTGTAGGGCTGGACTTTTATGCACATTTTTTGAATACTCATCCATGGTTAGGTGTTATTGGCACAACTGCTTTTGTATACATATCTGCTCATCATATTCTACTTGGATGGAAACGGTGGCTTAGATGGAAAAGAAACATTCAAATTCCAACATTTGCCATTACAATCACAGCATTGGTAAGTCTACTGCGAATAAAATCTTTGGGTATTGCAGTGGGATTAGAATCAGTCTACAATGCTATTCTTTCCAAAATATACCTATGAAAAAGAAAAATATAAAAAAAAGAAACCTATTTAAATCATTATTATATGCAGTATATTTAAACATTATAAGAGATTGCGGAAGCTCTGCCCCTTTCCAGTTCCATAACGTCTTCAATCTTACTCAATGCAAGCTCAAGAAGCTCTTTTCGTTGTTGCAGTTCGATATGCCGTTTCACTTTCAAATCTTGCTTGGCAAAGGCCTCAACTTGAGCTTCAGTCAAGTTCTTTCCTAATCGTTGATCAAGTTCTCGTGGGAAATTGTAGTAGAAATCAGAGAGGAGCTCAACATTTAAAAACAAAACCGCTGTTTGAGTAAGTTTATCAGCAACCACATCCAAAAATACTTCAGGACAATAATACTTGTTTGTCTTGGATCGACATTGCCGGGATTTTAATGCAAGCATTCTCATTTTCAAAATGTCTGCTCGGTCTCGAAGAAATACTGCCTCTTTACCCTTTTCAACTAAACTTGGCGAAAACCCAAATGCATCATCTTCAGTAGTAACATTTTTCCCCTTTGCCTCAACATATTTTACAACTTGTTCAAGCTTTTTGCCACCAACAACTTTCTTGAGTTTATTAGCAGCATCCTCACATTGTCTCAGTTCTTCTTTTAATAGATTATACGAATGATCTCTAGAACGCATCCATTCTCTACTATCCACTTCAACTTCATATTTATAGGGCTTTATACAGTTTTCAACTTGATCTGATGTTGAGTAGAACCTAGAATTAAGAATATCCAAACTTGCCTCTTGTATGGCATCTGCTGCAAATGGGTGGTTCCTAAAATTAGTTTTTTGAATTAAATTCATCATTTGAGCAGATAGCTCATTTATAACCAATGTAGTTGATAACCTACCAATCCCCAACTTGGTAAGCATAGAAGTAGCAGTATCCAATTTTCGATGCCAGTAAACATCATCTGGACTGGAATTTGGTAATTCTGATAATCGAGGATCACTAGCAAGAGCATCCGGACGATTCCAATACCGTTGTGCTAATAAATCCAAAACTTTTTGATCCAATTCAGCTTTTAAGATCATTCTAACCTGTTCTCTACCCAAATTATTACTAAGATCTTTGAATGCAAGTTTGAAAGAATCAAGTGATTCTGCTAAATATGTTTGAGGGGTTAATAATCGATCATTGAATTCTACTTTAAATTGATATGAAGTCTCCTCCAAATCTTCATGAATGGCCTCAGCAGTAGGCTGTAAACTATTAGCCATGGTCTGTTCTAAAACCTTCATCAACTTATGCTGTAATTGTTGAGTCCCAACTTCACATTGGCTATATTCCTTATGATCTGAAAAAAATGCATCTTCGTTTTGTCTGACAATACTGGTAATACTTGATGCTCGTTTAAATAATCCACCTGTTGAAGGTACTTTGGATATAACTCCAACGTACCCCATCCTCAATGGATAAGATTCATTCGTCAACATTTCCACTCCGCGCTTAGGATCAACTAAATCCATTTTGGTGATAACACCTATTGTCCGTTCACCCCTAGGATCGACCCGCTTACTTGCCTTTAAAGCACTAGAATTAGCCAAGTCAACATCAGCTGACGAGATTGCTAGAATCACATTGGGTGCTTGGATATATTTCTCACATAGCTGATTGATTCTTTGTTTCAAACTAGCCGGCTGGTCTGATGCTGTAACTTGAATATATCCCGGTAAATCGATAAGATTAAGATCTGGCACATTAGGGGAATAAATATAAAGTTGAATAGGGTCATCAGAAACTGCTTCCGTATCTGGTACTGAGATATTCAAATCCACCAAAGTCTTTTGAATTTGTGAGAAGTCAGTAACTTTATCCAACCCCAAAGCAGGAAATTGACCATATTCAGCTGCGGAATCAGGAGTATTAACCAATGTTAGTTCTATAGGTCTTCTCGTAACCATATTATTACCCTTTGGTAAAAACTCATGCCCCACAATAGCTTCTAATACAGATGACTTCCCTGAACTCTGAGATCCAATTACAACAATTGATGGTAAATTAACTGTATCTCCTTGATTGATTTGTTGTAGTATTGACCTTATTTCTATCATTTTCTTTGTCAGTACCATCATTTTGTCTTGACCATCTTCAGAATTACTCTCTTGTTTAGCCAATGCAGCCGCAATCATAGATGCTAAAGCGCCTTTAGGAGGAACGCCACCAGGATTCTCTTCATTCCCCCCCTCGCCTTCCTCATTTTTCTCGCCTTCATAACCAGCTTCACCCTCTTTACTTTGACCAAAGTTTAATGAACTGAAAAAACTCTTCATCGATTCTCCCTTCTCCTGGAAAAACTCGGCAAACTCATTAATCTTGTCTGTAGAATATTCTGAAGCCTCTTTTAACTTGTAGTTCACATATGTGGCACCTCCTACCACCACTCCACCTACTGTGCTGACAGCAGCCGCAGGTACTTTGACAGCTCTGAAGAGAAACTTGGGTATGGAATAAAATGATAGTGGCCGACGACCAAGATTGGTGGCGGCAACGGTGCTGTACCTAAACCCTCTCAACGCCGTAATATCTCTATGTACAAGTGCGTTTCCACGAAGCACCGGCGTCAGTCGGCTTGCGCCACGAGATGTTCTCAGAGGAGGCTTCACTCGTCTGAACATATTGTTTGTAATGTGAAAGTTATTTGAATTCGACTAAAATCATGAATATGATCATGATCACGCGGTTATCAAAATATAGGTAGTCTGGTATAATAATAACGTTAGCTGTGCACACAACGGTTAACCTTATCGGAGTTTACTGGCCTAGTGGCACGTACGTACTAATACTTAAGCTTAAGACGGGTTCAGGCATACCTGTACATGTGTTAGTACTACCAGTCCTGGAGCTCAAACGTCAACGTACGTCAACATTATAATATCAATAAAATATATTTATACGAACAGGGTTGAGCGGCCATGTTTGGCTTGGGATTATTGTATTATGGTATGCTGAGACAGGAGCGCTTTTTAAATGTGCCATTTCTAATTTGTAGTCACGGTACTTTTGCTGAATGCTGTTGCTATTTTGAGTGAAGAGAGGTTCATTGCTCGAAGTATGTATTTTGCAAATCACTCTGGATGATTGTGAACACTAATCACCGTAAACTCTAGTGGGATGGACGGGAAATGACAATCAGGGATTTGGAGTATCACCAGGAGAAGAGTCACTGTCTTCGAACCTGCTAAACCTCATTAAAGCTACACGAACAGTCATGAGACGTAAGTAAAAACTAACAATATTTATCAATGGTCCTCGGGTCTAACTAGAGAAATAGCATTCCTGATAGCATTTAACATAACGATAATAATCTACGAGCTTGTTCTTGGATGATAAATAATGGTATAATGACAAAAAATCGTTACATAAAATATTAAAG
Source organism: Groenewaldozyma tartarivorans (assembly GCA_030574255.1). NCBI lineage: Eukaryota > Fungi > Ascomycota > Dipodascomycetes > Dipodascales > Trichomonascaceae > Groenewaldozyma > Groenewaldozyma tartarivorans. The sequence goes on along the minus strand of JAJMEQ010000015.1, from coordinate 128,204 downwards.
ATTAATAATGAACCGTATATATAATGTTTCAACTTTTTGTTCTTTCTTTAGTTGAAATCTTTCTTCTCCAGAGGGTTATATCTGAGGAACTTTTCTATCAGGTCAACGTGTGTAAGAATCATTCTTCGACAGCAGTATCTTTTCAGTTGCAATTTGTCTAATGCGTCGCCTTCGGTCAAATTATCAACCTCCAAATAACTTAGATAAGTCTCCCATTTATCACCGATCACCTCGCACAAGTTAGAAAACAGAAACACATGTCAGCTCATTGCAGTACACTTACCTTGCCGCATGAAAAGCAGCGCACCGGGATAATCATCTCTGATAATTCAAAATTTCGGAAAATCTAAAAGAAACTGAGATTTCAAACAAAATTTTGCCGATGAATCGAGAGAAAACTATATGCCTGCATATTCGCCTATTATAACTGTAGGTAGTAAAAATTTACGTTATACGCATTATATTTTTATATTAGCGATTTGATCGATCGATCGGCACATGAAATTTATAGGATTTTTTTTTTTTTTTTTTTTAAGTATATTTTTCAATTTCAAGTGAATGGTGTGGACATGAGCGAAGTCGAAGAAACTCGGCCAGGAAAGAGCCATGCTGGCGATAAAGATGGGTTGATATCGCTGAGAACTGTAGGTGGAAGGTTTCCAAAGGGGGTTAGCCCACTTTTCACGGCTGGTGACAAGAAGCATTTTATAATACTAAGTGCTCTTGATCTTAGAATATATTCGGTTTCTGATAAAAGACCTATTTTGAATATATCCGTGGACTCCAAAGACGCTGAGAGTTTATTTAATGAGGGTACGAATGTATGGATTACTAGAACAACTGGAAAAGTGGACATAGTAGATATCACAAGCGGAGAGATTATTACCAAGGATTTGGGAATACCGGTAAAGAAAATACTCCAAATCCAAGGTAGCTCACTTCTAGTACTTGCTAAAATTGATACAGAACTGTCTATTCAATATATTAATCTGAAGACCCTTGAGAAGCAAGTTGTTGTAGCAGTTGCGAACGTAAAGCACTTTGCAGTATCTAACAAGAACCGATATGTTGCCGCTCTTCAAGATCAAGAAATTGTTGTCCTAAAAGTTCCAACCAAAGAAGATGAAAAGGTAGTACAGACATCTGTTCAAAGAGGAAGACCTGTATCTGTTTTGGCTGTCTCTGATAAGGGGTTACTTGCCGTTGGATCAACCACTGGCGTTATAGACATTTATTATGAAATTTTCAGTAGTAATTCTCCATCAATTCGAACATCCAAATGGCATGTTGACCCTGTACAAGCATTAACATTTGCTCTAGATGGAGAGTACTTACTATCTGGTGGTAAAGAGCGGGTGCTAGTGTTTTGGCAACTTGAGACTAATAATACCCAGTTTTTGCCTAGGCTTGATGGAGAAATCGTTGATATAACAGTTGATAATGACAATGAATACTATGCATTGAACTTGAGTGGCGAGGAAGTTCTTGTTATATCCTCTATTGATTTAGTCAGTAGAATCCAGGTATCTGGTGTGAAAGTTAAATTTAACAAGCTTCCAGGTAACCCTTCACATGAACGAAGACGTTGGAAAAAATCAAATAATGGTGAGACACTTCCCAAGGCTGGCGATTATACCTGTGGATATTATATCAATCCAGCTACAAAGCATGCATATTTCCCTTGTGATAATGCCAGATTACAGATATATGACGTGGTAAACAATGAACAAGTTGGTATCTTATCGGTAGCGTCAACTATTCCTACTGGTAAGGTACTTTCAGAAGCCTCTATTGAAGAGGCCAATATCACTCATGTCTCTTTTACTCATGATGGTAGGTGGATGGCTACAGTTGATGAACGATCCTCTTACAAACTTGATAATTTATTATCGAAAAATGACAAAGAAATCAATTTGAAATTTTGGTATTTCAGTGAAATTGACAGTGAATGGCATTTGGCTATGAGGATAGCGTCTCCACATGGATCAAATATAGCTGTGACTGATATTATTCCATCGCAATCGGATTATAGAGGAGTAGGCCATGCATTTATAACTGCCGCTCAAGATGGTGGTATTCGATTATGGTGTCCTACTAAACTGGCAACAGGAGCATATACTTGGTCAGTTCGTAAGATTCTGGTACCCACTGGTAAAAAATCATCGGCAGTATCGGTAACATGGACTAATGATTCAAGTTTGATTGTTTTAGCTGTTGATACAAAGTTATATGCAGTTGATGCCAACAAGTTTGAAATAGTCAAGATACTACCTAATATTTTCTCTTCAAGGGTTAGAAAGATTGTTGTAATGGATACTTACCTAATTGCCCTAACGAAATCTACTTTGGTTATATACGATCTCATCAACGATTATCAGGTTTGGTCATTGAGTGTCCCCAATCCCGCGCATGGAGCCAATTTACTAGCTATCAACCCTATTGATAAACAATTCGGGCTAGCTGTTAATGTTTTCACCAAAAAGTTTGAAGTGCAATCATTTGTGCTAATCTTTTCATTAGCAGGAATTGATCCTTCTCCTATTCCACTTAAAGTCCAGCATTTCGCTTCTCCTACGGCATCATTGAGATGGATACCCGGAAGTCACTCGTTCAGTTTAGTGAACACAAACGCATGCATAACGTCACTACTCCTGGATACCCAACAGCAAGCAGCGCCCAGAGTCCCACAATCGGAAGCATTTGAAGACGAGCTTTCCCAACTGAATATCCGAGTAGCAGAGACACTAGAAATCTCTCAGGCCGCTGTTGAAGCCGAGAATAGGGGTACAGAAAAAGTGTTGGACATCCATTCTTTCGACCAAGCGTTTGATGCCGCCGAAACTCTGCCATTGGAACTTGTCTTTGAACGTGTCATGTCCATATTGAACCCACCAGCGAAACGGTGAGTTACTATATATTCATTCCTCTATATATATGTATGTATGTATGCTAATTCTGATTTCTGTAATTTTGCTACGGGCCTATAGGCCTGAACTGCTAAAGCTAACTTTCCACATGGCTGTGCGTATTCTCACTAACGAGCCTGAAGATTAAGCTAGATTTTATTGGTACTACACGTTTACACATAACACGTTATAGAAGTTTAACCCAAGCTCAACTGACTACCTCGGGTTCGAAATTGAGATTATCATCAATGAATTGGACGTGGAGTTCGGCTAACCGCACCGCGACCGCGATGCATGATTGCCGATTTTTTAGAGTTTATCAACAGGGCCTACAGCTATCGCAATCGCCCAGCAGGTACTAAAAATGGCTGATATTAGTCACTGAAGCATACCCATGCACTGCGGCGAAATTTAAACTGTGTAGTATATATAAATAACGCGGTAGATGTACCGAGATCTCTGAGCTTGGATATCATATGATACGGCATCAAATCTGATAACGACAATACCAGCAATTTCAAAATGCCAGAGCCTATGAACCTGAGCTCGGAGGAGTTCAAGAAGTTCGTTGAACAGAGGGATGGCCCGGCAGATGTGCAAGTGATAACTTCATTGTTGGACACAGACTTATATAAATTGACCATGCAAGCGGCGGTTCTGGACCATTTCCCACAAACAGGTAAGTTTGCTCCACACAAAGTAAGAAATTGCCATGCTAATCACATGTAGACGTCGAGTATAGGCTGAATAACCGAACTGCTGAGAAGAAATTGAACTCGGAGGCCGTGAGATGGCTAGAATACCAGATTAAGTGTAAGCTTACAGGGTGTGCAACAAATATGTCTGATGACTAACGGGACAGTATTAAGCAATTTGCAATTGCAGAAAGATGAATTGGAATTTCTGAAAGAGAATACAATACTTCCTGACAGACACCTCGAATATTTGCAATCATTCAGGTTCAAACCTGACGAGCAGGTTATTCTTGAGTTTGACGGAGACGAAGATAAGGGGTTCGAGATTATAGTTAAGGGACTATGGCTAGAGACTATTCTGTATGAGATACCCCTGCTAGCTCTAACTTCAGAAGCGTATTTTAGATTTGTTGACACTGACTGGGACTATGCCGGACAACATGCCAAGGCCAAGGCGAAGACTATTGAGTTGCTTAATAACGGGTGTATTTTCTCAGAGTTTGGAACAAGACGACGACGAACGAAACAGACCCAGGAATATGTTGTTGGTGCGATCAAGGAAGCAGCCAAAGAACTTGGGAAAGTAGACTTTGTAAGCACTTCTAACGTTTATTTTGCGAAGGAGTTTGGGCTAAAAGTTACTGGTACTGTTGCACATGAATGGATGATGGGTGTAGCTGCGGCTACACAAGATTATGCCAATGCCAACAAACGGTCAATGGAACTTTGGCTTGAGACGGTTGGCAATAAAAATGCAGGAGTAGCATTGACTGATACTTTCGGAACCGATGATTTTTTGAAGCATTTGATACCTCCATTTTCCGATATTTACGCAGGGGTTCGTCAAGATTCTGGCGATCCTATAGTATACACAAAGCTTTTGGGGGAACATTTTAAAAAACTTGGGTATGCACCGGGGACTAAGCGGATAATTTACAGTGATAGTTTGGATGTACAGAAATGTATTGATTATAAAAAGGCCGCAGAAGAGGTTGGGTTGGTGCCTATATTTGGAATAGGAACATTTTTCACTAATGACTTTTATCATTTCAATTATAGTACTGACAAATCTGAACCCTTGAATATCGTCATTAAAATATCCAAAGTTAGCGGACACCCTGCTATCAAACTTAGTGATAACATTGGGAAGCATACCGGTGATCCTGCTACCGTGGAAAGAGTTAAACGAGAGCTTGGGTACGTTGAACGTGAATGGAAGGCAGGTGACGAGGCTCATCGTTGGAAAGAAGAGACCTCGAGTAGTTCAAATTAAGAGTGGTAATCGATATATCTCGATCTGCCGAAGTAGGCAATTCAGGGGGTCCATGAGCTTATTTTTGTAGAATCATTTTAGACATATTATTGATAGATATATAGATGGTATAGTAACGAGTGTATAACATGGCCCCTTTTGATTGGAGTTTGGATGCAATTTTGATTCCTTTCATTTAACCTCTATTTACTCTGTCTAGGATTCATTGGTCTACGTTGATAAACAAATGCGGCCGACAGTACCTCGTTGTTTAAACAGTTCATCAAAGAATCTGCTTCCAGGTCCCGCAGGATTTATCTAGTAGCCTTGAAATCTGGCGACACTACTGTCTAATGCCATTTTCGGATGAAATGGTGCTAATAAGTGGGCCCTGATTTTTTTTATCTTCATTAACTAGCTAGCTAGAACTGTACTACGGTATACCGGGTCAGCTCGATCAAAATTTAAAAATCTACACGCTTAACTTTGAGCGCTCATTGAACTTGAGTGGTCGGATCACATGGAGCTAGAGCTGAATAAGGCCAACCTTTTCCAGTTATTGGTGACTGCAGGCTCACATGTAGAGTCGGAGAGACGTTCTGCACAGTCCCAGCTGGATTCCTGGAAAAAAACACCTGGATTTCACTATGAGCTATTGGTAAGGAAATCTATGAGTTGGAATCCCTTGGTCCAAGTTCTAACGACATAAGAATATTTATATTGACGCATCTTTACCAGTTCAAGGAAGATGGCTGGCCATAATACTATTTAAAAACTCCATTGAATCAGCATGGAAGCGTCGAGACTACTCATTGTAAGTTAGGAAAACGGTCCATGGTGCTCGATAGCATAAATAATTTGTACAGTATAATGCTAACAAATAATTCCAGCGGCATACAAAAAGATGAGAAAATAGAAATCAAAAAAAACCTATTTCGGTCAATTGGAGAGCAGAACCGCCAACTGACCCAGCAGATTGCAACGGCTGTAGGTATAATTGCCAGAAAGGATTACCCTACGGAGTGGCCGGACTTATTTGATGATATTGAAGGACTGATCTCTCAATCCATTGAAAATAATGATGCGGTGGCATTGTACAATCTTTTATCCATTCTTCGTAGAGTGCTAAAAACTTTAGCCACAGTTAAAATTGGGACGGCCAAAACAAGTTTGAGAAGTAATTCTATAAAATTAATCATGAATATTGGTAATTTGTACTTTAATATGGTTGATCAATGGACTCAAGACTATAGCGATCTTGCCAAAATGGAGATTGGTTATTTGTCTCTAAAAATTATCTGTCAATTGATATATGATACTACTGAGCACCCTAACCGTGAGGAGGGTATTCGGAATATCGTTGAACGACTTTTTGATCATTTTACAGCTTTTGTCAATTTATTTGAACAAGTTCAATTGGAATTAGTTGGTAAGCATATTAAAAGGTTAGGCAAGTTCTATAATAGATTACTTGAGAAAACCCCCGTATATTTCATGCTAATGCCTCATTCCAATGATGTAGTAAAATTATACTTACAAATCATTGAAGCAAAGGCACAGGATATACATCAGGAACTGGACGAAACAGAGTTTTGGCAAACCACAGCAATACAAGGTTTCTTACTTATGAAAAAGGTATTAAAATTAGTTAGTAAACCCGGAGCTATAGGAGTTGTACAAAAGACCGAGGAAGATAAAAATGAAGTATTACAGTCTAAGCAGATTGCTTCAGAAGTGTTCACTAAGGAGACATTGTTACAGTTTGTTCAGACAATATTATTGTGGTATTTGAGATATCGTCAAACTGACTTGGATTCTTGGGAATCTGATGGTGAAGAGTTTTATTTTGAAGATTCTGATCAAAGTTATGAATTCCAGTTAATGCCATGTGCAGCAAATATATTTTCGGATATTTTGCTCAACATGAAAGAAGAAATCGGTAATGAAGTATTATGGTTTATTCAGAAAGCCATTAATGATTATGGCGGTCAAACTATGGATGATATCTTAATCAAAGATTCTGCATTTCAGGCATTTAAACTGGGCGCCAATTCATTTTATGACCGCGTGGATGTGAAACAGACAATTATTGATACGTTGGCTCCCCAAATCAAAGATAATAAGATTTTACAAAGACGGTTCTTTGAGGTTGTTTCTGAATATGTGGCTATTGACAGCACGAAGGACTTTCGCATAGCTATTTATTCGATTATACTGAACCATCTTACGGAGGATAAAGATATTGTAATTAAATTATCTGCCATACGAACATTGCAGTATACAGTTGATTCGGTAAATTTTGAGATCTCGGAATTCGAACAACAGTATGCGACGGAAATATTCAATCGGTTGTTTCAAGTGTTAGTAAGTGTAAAGAAAGTTGATTCAAAGTCGTTGATTTTACAAGCATTGACTGTTGTTATCAACCAGTTATTGGGATCTATTGTACCCCATATTGATCAGATATTGACAATATTATCGCATGTATGGGCAGAGAGCGAAGAAAGCCCGTTATTACGGGGTACTCTGTTACAGGTTCTTGCTACACTTGTTGAGTCAAGTGGTGATGCATCATTGAAATGTTATGGGTTGGCTATACCGGCGATTGATGCATCTACCGATCTGAATAATGCAATGAGTACTATTTTATTTGCAGATGCTGTACCATTATGGCAAGCACTAGTAGAATATGCACCTTCATTTGATACGAATTTATTTTCATTGGTTCCAAGATTAGTGAATTTGATTGAGAATTTTACTGAGAGCTTTGTTAATGAACTATATATCCTTGAGGGGTATATTTTGATCTCGCCTGAAGCTATGGTATTAAATGAGACTAGACCAATTCATTATTTATTAGGAGTATTTGCAAATCATTTACCTGACATTTCGCTAGAATATCTTGTTGCATTACTTAATACTTTGGGATTGATTTTTCAAGTTGTACCATTTGAACATATCAAGCAACAATTATCTGTTATCAAACTGGTAGAATTTTTAGTTGTAAGATTTATTGATCCTAATATGGAATCAGGCCAAATTTCCACATCATTAGCATTGGTAATTTCAAGATTACTTTTCATTGATTCACAGTATATATGGTCAGGTTTGATACCACAAAACTACCATGAGCCCCTATTAAAGAAATTGATATATAAATCCAACAGAGTAGCGAGACCAAGCGACAGGAAAATGGTATCATTAGGGTTAGCTTCATTATTGGCTACTAATGATCCATTAATTTTAGCTGCAGTTGGTCCCAAGCTGATACAAATATGGATAGATACAATTGAAGAGGTGGTTGAAGATTCTAATGGTGATGCTGAGATTTATAGTGATCCGAGGTATATCAGTTCAGAAAATTCTAACTTGGAGAAACGGAGGCTTGAAATATCTAAACTGGATCCTATTCATTCTATAAGAATACTCGATTATATTCGGGATAAATTGAGTCTGGTGATAAATTCTGAATATGTCAATGTCAGTAATTATGATCCATCGGTTATCCAAGGGCTATTAACTCCATAATAAAAGTAAAAATAATAAAAATAATAATATAATAATATGGTAATAATAAATAATGTTTATATAATAAAAAAAATCCATGCATAATAAAGCACATTTGTGTATTTACAATTGTCTTGTTATCCATTGCGCAATTGCTTCATAGCACAGAACGTATTGACTCAGACTTTGTACCATTGACAATCTTTGTGACCGGAATTCTTGTACAACATCATATACGATATCTTCTTCATTCCAGCCTTGACCTCGTTGCAAAATATCAATCACACTATCAACAGTACAAAACGTTCCAGTACGTCCACATCCAGCACTACAATGAACAACTACCAAGGGTTCATCATGCTTTTCATCATTGGTGTTATCTTCAGATGACTTAATGTAACTATTCTTCAAAACAGACAGTCCAAGAAGATCACTTGCACTGGCAGGTGCGCCCAAATCAGGCCATTCTTGAAAATGAATCTGTGAAACCTTATGATGTTGTTTCTTATCCTTTCTTTCTAACACAAAGTCGCGGACTATCACTACTGACTCCGATCCTTCACTAAGCTTGACAGATTTCTCGGCAGTTTTAATCAATTTAATACTACCAAGGTCTCCTACTTCCCAGTATGGATGGCATTTGACCATACCACCCTCAGCTTCAGCAGTCAGAGTGACAATAACCGGAACCCTTTGTTCAAAAATTACTCTCCAAAAATCACCAACAGTATCTGGTAATGGTCCTTGTGTAGCTATATACCGGCGTTTAGAGTCCTTACTTGAGACATAGCTCGCATTGATATAATCCGAGCCCTCGGGACCAGTATCATTATTTAAAACAACTCGAGTATGATCATATGGCCAAATATTGTAGTATCTATTCTTCGACCCTAATTCAACGCCAGCACTTATACTATACCTTATACCATCATTGTTGGCTCCATCATCTTTAGCAAATGCTGATAACAATCTGCGACGTTCAGCTTGTTCAATACGCTGAAATTTTCGACAAATATCCTTGGGACCACTATCAGATAACACCAAATGTTTTAACCATCCAGGAAATTTTGTTTTGACCGCATCTTCAGATATCCATTCAGGAATCTTTATAGGCGCCTCATCTTCTGAATAATCGTATGATTCAGATGCTACCCTAATATTCGATGCAAAGGCATTAACAGGCCCATCCATAACACTAGCACTTGGAAGACTAAAGCCAGTAAGTACTGTCGGTATAACCAACCGTGCTGCACTATTACTATTTAAACTGCTGTTGCTAGTAACGGATGCATCTGAAGATGATGAAAGTGACAATGCAGAATGATGGCTTCGACTACTTTCACTACCATTACTTCCCCAAGATCTATGATGAGTTGAATTATCAGTTTTAGAAGCAACATTATGGTTCTCTTCAACTGGTGGTCCACTACAACAATCAAATGAAAACTGTTCACAAAATTCATCAAATCCACCTTTCAAGTAACAAATCTTTGTATTTGCAGTTTCAGGACATTTTGTGAACTTTATCAAAGTATAAATAAGTGATGAAGAACTAAATGATTTCAAATCTTGACTTGATTGGTCATACAGAATAATATAATCATATGAGGCCAAATCATCCAATTTCTCTCGTTGTTCTGGTATCATGCATTGACCAAATTTTGACACAAGAAACCCCGGACGTTTCAGTAGTGTTGAAGGGATGCATATATTGATTGAAGTGGGGATTCTGCCACACATGTACTGAGCATATGGTCGAACATCAACCAAAAGTGTCTTGCCTACTATATTATGTACAGAAGAGCTCATGGATGTAGGCGATAATAAAACATCATCTCTTGGGCCGGCAGCATATGGTGAAAGCATGCCATCAGGAGCAAATGCACCGTCGTTAATAGTTAACGAGTCTTCACAAGGACCAATATCTGGAGAGCTGTGACCAACTGGTTCTGCATGGTCTTCAGAAACAAGAAGGTTGTGAACTTCCAATGCAGATATAGGACTGATATTAGATGGAACGCTTACTTGGTTGATAAATGAGTTCACCGGTAATGACGGCGACCTGTATTTCCTGTGAGCAGAGGAGGACGAGAAATCGCCAAGTTTAGTAGCAACGGGTGAAAACTTGAACGCTGGTAACTTGGCACTATTAGGAGTCCGCAATCCCGTATCATAGATATCATGAACGGGGTCACCACTGGAATTTGACAAGTCCAAATCAGCCGGTCGATTCTTACGATCAAATGATTTAACCATAAATGTGTCTTCCTCTTCTTTGGATTGTTCATGTGGCAAATCCGAGCTTCCAAGAGATGCTGTACTATTGCAGTTGGGTTTAGATGCAGTGGTGCCGTTAGGCATGGAAAAATAAGCCAGCTCATTCGCCATGTCTAATTGAGTATTCCCATCTCTCTCAGTCACATTCAGGTCTTTAGACGAGCTTGAAGAGGAAACCTGCGGCGATGATACTTTGCTAGATAAGGAAACTGATTCACCCGGAGGTAGCAGTGTGCATTGAGAAACATTTGATTCATTACTCAATGTTCTTCTATGCGCGGGAACAGTCGCCAACAAAGCAGGCGAGCTGGAGTGCCGTAACCCGTGCAATGTCATTCCCTAGTCAAAACCAATGTAACACTGAAACAGATCATTCAAGCTGATAACCTTTCCTATTTAATGCCAGCAAAGAAAGTAGACTAAAAAATAAAGGGAAAGAAAAGCAAAAGATAAAAAAAAAAGCTTTTCGATTTTTCGCCCCTTTAGATACCTCTCAGTACAAATGCAGAGATATAAGTCCCTTCTGGATATACTCCTATATGCTTGAATTTCTAAGTTACGAGTGAAGTTGAGCCGATAAACCTTGAAAATTGGGGTTTAAGCTTACAAAAGGGGTAATAGTACAAAGCTTGAGTAGAAAAAATATTACAAATGGAACCAAAAGTCCAAAAAATCGCCTCCCTCACCAGGCAATATATCGTCAAATAGAAAATAAAAATAGAAAAAAAAAATACAACGTGCTTTTCTCTCTTCCTTTCGCTCCACCGGCGGATCTACTTGTTACACTCTCCAGATTGCGACCGACCTCGACACCGTAAAATCTCACAGTGACCTGTTCCAAAATAGTTAAAGCGACTTGTGGAAACCTTGTTTTCGGGACCCTTCTTAGTGAAATACTTCTTCGGAAGATCACCGCGAAACTTGGGTAAAAAAAAAGAGTTATGCCCGAATGCGGCTAGTTGAAAAAAGCCTAAATATAGCGCACCAGTAGGTATTTAGCGTTACAGAATAGTTTACTCAAACACACCAACCTTAAAGCCTAAAGAATACAAAATTCTAGAGCTTAGAAAAGCTATGGAATGAATGAGATCACAAAATTGCAGAGAAAAGATGGAAGTGAGGAATCCTTGCCTACATGTACAAAATTTGGCTATGCAAAGAAGGGGAAAGCTTAAGGGCACAGCGTACGGGGGAAAATCAAGGAAAAAAAAGCAAAAAAGAAAAACGTACGTAAAAAAGGAAAAAAAAGACAATGACGTAGAGAATGAACACGCATTTCCCGATTAAGCAAATATCTGTGATGATCATCTCAAGTCACGTGAACTGTGTCACGTGCTTCTTTAGAGATGTGATCTATTTATTTTTGTCCCAAAAGCTTACAGGATATCAGCTCAAGGTGAGTACCAATTGGTGCCATTATATACTATGGCTGATATAGTTTTCCAAACTGTTTTTGGCGGTACTCAGGGTTATAATGATGGGTCTAATAATTATTAATGAATCATGTGCTGAGTCATGTACTTGCGACCTAGTCAGCCGTACTAACACAAACAATGTGCGGCTAGTACTACGTGATCATGTACAATTGCAATGTTTATAACAGATCGTGTCAACGATATGCGATCGATCCACTCGCCCAAAAGTTCGGTGTACCGTGAATAAACGCGTCGACGATATATAAAATACACAATACTGGTACTGGTAATATATTGATTGTGATGGCCGACGGAGAAGCCGTGGCAGACAAACGGAGGGTAGAAAAAATAGTGAGCGGGCTACATGCTATCAGATGTAAGGCTTTTGAAGTGTGTTATAGGATTGAGCATTATGAGGGAGTAAACTATCCTCATGATAAAAAAGTAGTTGAAAAGTTGCAACGGAAGCTTCAACATTATACTCGGTCAGTTATCAAATTGGGGGGAGAACCTTGTGACGAGAATGGAAATTTTGATATACCAAGGGATGTTTATATCAAAGCAATGGAAACTGCGAAGTTTGAGTTTTATATTCAGAGAGGTTATATCGAGCCTTTTTCTCCTCCATCTCCAATAATAGAAGAACCTTCTTCTCCAAAAGTTGAGGAATTACCGAAAGATGATATAGAACAATCAAGGCTATCTTTTGGTGGTTATGCTGATGAATCAAGTGCCGCCTCGTTTGTTGAGAGTCCTTCTCCAAGTCCTAACGCCAAACGGATAATATCATTAGAAAGTAATCCAAGTGAAGTGCGTGTGAACCGCCAAGATTTACCGTGGAATGATGGCTCGTTGGATTTGACCACAAAAGACGGAGTCCTCGAAGGTATCAGAGAGGCCATAGCAAGTAGGCATAGGCTCAACGGAGATGATTTGGAGCCTCTACTTTCAGCAGCAGAACAACATCTAACGAATAACTATGATGACCATGATTATAGCACCAATAACAATCATAATACTAGCATTAATACTAATAACAGCAACAACAACAATCATAATAATAGAGATGAGGGGATATTAGAGGATAGTGAAACCACTCACCAGTTACAGGCTGAAAATGAACAGCTTAGGAATGAACTTAATCAATTAAGAAATCGAAATGAAGAATTGATACAATCTTTACAGAGACCATTACCAGCAAAATCAAGATTAGATTTAGAACAAATCGCACAGATTTATCGATATAAGTACGAACGTGAACGAGAAAAACGGGAGGTTTTGGAATACCTTTCGCAATTCCAAAAATGTGAAGTACGAACATTGCGGAAACTAAATCTTCTTAATAATGAATTGACACGAGATATGCTAGGATTGGATGAAACTACTAACGTTACAAACAAGGAAAGACCTAAATTTCTTACAATTGCTCTTGCAGTCTTAGCATGTGTCAAACTGAAATGCCGGCTAGAAGCAGCTGAAAAAAGACGGTTACAAATGAAGTTAGTGTTACAAACCTAGATTATTATGTACCATAATGTTATTTATTTGCTATACATGCCTCCCTTTCCCGTTCTCTATTTGGTAACAAGCTGTAATTTGAACTTGACTGGCCCATCGCGTTCTCCTTCTGGTGAAATTGAGACCTGCTCATTACTATGAGGAACCTTTGGCGCCGTCCAGCTGTCTTCTCCTCCATACAAGATATTACCATCCTCACTGGTAAATTGTGTAGCCGTATTCCCTTTGGCACACTCGAAAACTCCATCTTTAATTTCACAGGGGCCCTTAGACGACGACAAAGTTACTCCATAAATGCCCTCTTTATATGAAAAAGTGGCACATGTACCACTAGTATACCATTTACCATTAGATATCAGACAACCTGGCTGGTCACTGAGTTTCAAGTACCCCTTCCAGGTAGGCTTATCATCACCGCCTCCACCGCCATGACCTCCATTATACCCCTTAGGATACCAATGGAACCCATCTTTACATGAATCTCTGGTGATACTATCAGTGGGGACAAACTGGCCAGTAGCCACTGATCCCTGAATATAGAAAAAATACCAAATCTCTTGTAGCGCATTGAATCTATCACATCCAAGTCTCACATTGACCCCATTAACATGCGAAGAAAGTGCAGACTTGACTTCTTGTAATGAAAAAGTGCGTTCACGATCGGGCGAGAACCCTTCTTCTTTGAGAAATTCAAAAGTCGGTAATGCTTTCCATAACATTACAGAAGTATTAAAGAAATCACCGACATTTTGAAATTTGGGAGCATCGGGAGAATAACACTTTGGATTAACTGTTGACATACATGTACCATGTTTATTAAATTCATGGGTCCATAATGAATCATCACTACCTTGATTATTTTTCCATATTCTCGCCATTTCGTCTATAAGATCATCATACTCAGATCCAAGAGTGGTCAATGCCTGCGTAGCATCTTGAATTGACCAGCTAGGGTTACAGAATTGGTTATATCCGCCATTACATTTGTCTGACCAAAGCCCATGCAGTGTGAACACCTCGTCAGGTCCAGTGGCGGGGTAATAGTCCCAAAATTGGGTCGATAAAAATAGCCCATTTGTACCGTCGTAGCAACAACTGTCAGCTTCAGTAGGCTCGAGAGAACATGACATGGGACCATCACCTGAGCATTGTAGATGATAAGGAGCTGTTCTTTCGGGGGACTTGAACTCGTGCTGCTGCAAGGAAAGAGGAACCTGAGCTGCTTCTATTGAATGACAAACAGCTATCAGTAATACAACAATGCTAGTACGCCAAATCATGGCGACATATGCAGTATATATGTTGTAACTGAGTATTTGTTATGTTGATATCGCTAATTCCTCGAGCGGAATAGCTTAACAATATTAATATATTATTTTGCGGGATATGCACCCGGGCCCGATAGGCCTATTGCCATGGATAATATATGGATATCGAGGCGTTATCAAGATATCGGGTAACTTATCGATATGGATATTTAGAGCCCGTACGTACGACGATCGATAAGACCCCAACATTGGTGGGTTAACATTCCATCCTCTAGGCAGTAACAGATATACGTTCTGGCTAGCGCTATATATGGCCAATAACGTTATTGCAAGGGTAATATACTGGTGTTTAAATAACTACTAGTCTGGCGTGCCTTGAATAGTTCAGCTGCGAAATGGCGGGGTTAATATACTAGTTTCTTTAATCGATATTGACCGATTTCATCCATGACGATGCTTGCACCGGAATAGTCATATAGCCTATAGGTCGCGTTCAAATATAGCTACCTCATTGCAATTAGTCATGCTTAGACAATTTGACCCTTTTCCGCCTTCTGATAGCTATAGACCTTGGCCATAATATAATCACTTATGGAGATTATGACAGCACATGTGTTTTATTACATTCCGCACTTTTACCCGCATTTGAGCTGAGATCTGACTTGGCGGGGGGCTAAAGATCGCATAGTTGCATTCAGAGATGACTTGCGCCTAAATATCTTATCTAGAACTGATAAGGTGCATAGGCGCTATAGCGCTACCGCTGACATGTCAAGGTATAGTCATGTATCGTCCAGGCCCATGTCGTGGATTATCGGTGGTAATTGCAACATTTGTCATACCTTCCCCACAATTACTGGTCATTACATTCATGGAGTATTCAATGGATGAATGGCATCTGATAGCAGCGTCCACTGCCTTACAGTATATATAAGTGCAGCATTGCCTGACGAATTGTGCCAATCCAGCCATGATGACGGACCCAGAAATGACCACAGAATCGCGACTTGACTCAACGCCTGGTAATGATATCGCTGATGAGAAATCTGAGAAACTGCATGCTGTTGATACCGTAATTGAAGAAACAATTGACAATACTCCTGTAACTTCAACCCTTGAGATCTGGTCATATTACGCTTATGCCAACGGAGCTAATGGTGTTGGTCAGAATAATTACGTTCCTTTAATTTTCCAAGACCTTGCTACTCAGTTTGGCCGTGACCCGCGATACTCTGGAAATGTTCCATGTGTATCATCTGATAACTGCGTTGTCCCCTTTGGAGCAACGAAGGCTTACACTGTCTCAGGCGTTATCTTGCTAATGAATGGAATTAGCTTTTTAATTCAAATGGTTTTTTTTGTCTGGTTTGGAAGTGTAGCTGATTATTCCATTTATGGGAAATGGATGTTTTTCGGCGACGTTCTCATTAATTGGGCTTCTAATTTTGCCTTTCTAGGTATAACCAAGCCTTCTCAATATTTAGTAGCTGCTGGTATGAACCTTTTGTCTAATATTACGTTCAACGCTACCAGCGTGTTTTTCCCAGCGATTTTCCCTCGACTTACTTCCAGTACTCCAGAGGTACGTGAAAAACGTGCTGAATTTATTCAGGGACGGGCAACTCTCGAGGAATTGGAAGAAGTTGACGCAAAAGTAAGAAACCGTATAATTCTATGGGCAACAGTTGGATCAAATGTGGGATATGTCGGTACTTTGGTAGTCTGCTTGGGTCCATTATTAGGCATGAAGGGACGGGCTTTTGCAAATAATGCAGCAATAGCTGTAGCTGTTTCGTACTACGTTGCATCATCTATTTGGTACTTTGTGTTTTCTAAGAATCGTCCAGGACCTTCTATTAGCAAGAAGGAAATACTTGTAATTGGTTGGAGAAATATAATCATTGCTGCAAAGGATGTTATGTACCTTTCACAAACATTTCTGTTTTTGATTTCCTATTTTATGTTCACTGATGGAATGAATACTAGCGGTTCATTATTTGGCATTATTCAAAATAGTATCATTGATTTTGATTTTCTTACTTCTACTTATGTCAATCTAGTTCAAGCATTTTGTGCTATTGCTGGATGCGTTGCATTTTATTATTTTCAACGATGGACAAATAAATCAATTAAGTTCATGTTCCAGGCATGTAACTTTTTTGTGCTTCTGATTCCTATTTGGGGAAGTATTGGTGCTGGAACAAAGAAAGTAGGTTTTAATACAGTTGCAGAAATATGGGCATATAATGCTTATTTTGGATTCTTTTGTTCGGCATGGTATTCTTACGTTTATTCATTCATGTCAGAATTATTACCTAAAGGCCGTGAACATCAGTTCATGTCATTGTTTGCAATGTTTGGTCGTACCTCATCATTTGTTGGCAGTTATATCACCTCAGCTATCACCGATGCTACCTCTGATACGCATTTAGCCTTTCCCTTTTGTGTTGGAATGTGTATCATTCCCTTTTATATTATCAGTAGGATCGATATCGAGCGTTCTAAGAAGGAGCAAATGACCTTTTTGGCTAGAGAAGCCGCTAGAAGAGGTGAACAATTAACTGAGGAACAAATGGAAATGCTTGATGCCCAGGGAGGTGAGGTGTCAAGAATAACCATGAGAGAAATAATTTCGCAACTTTTTTACTTCAAGTGAGCATTTTTGTTTGAATGATCATTAATGGCCTATTGTAGCAAGAAAGTAAAGAATTAAATTATTGTTATTTAAACTACACTAAAAATATATCTTGCGTAATTGACTACTGGCTCGGTATTTGGCCCGAATATCTGCTTCTCTACTTGACCCCATTCAGGATGATTGATACCATCAATCCATTGCTGAGGCTCGATAGCAATGCACCCAAATTTAGGGATATTACCCTTAGCTTGGTTTGGTTTAATACCAATAGTATTTTTCATGTTGTTACAAGTATATACTTGTAATGACGCTTGATTGGTGGACATTTCCATCTTGATCCCAGTTATATTTGAATGCATTACAACTACGGGATAACTTTCATTAGAGCTTGCAGGTCTGTTGATAATATATGCAGTATCAATACCAGTACAATCCGCCCCACATAGACCCTTGTCTTGAGTTATATTCTGCCCAATCAATTTGGATTTGGTGAAATCCCACGTGGTGTTAGTGGTGCTTCCTATAGACCCATTGGCAATTAAATGATCGTCAGTTTGAATATATCTGTCGGAATATGGTAATTGTAACTCGTCATTCAGAACTGTATGGGACTTATCTCGGAATGCGTTCAAGTTCCAATAAAAATGGTTAGAAAGCATTATGGGAGTTGTTTTGTCAACTGGAATTGATACTAGCCTAGTAACCAATGAGGGAGTGTCATCAACAGTATAAGTGGCATAAGTAATAACAGCACCGGGGAATCCATTAGTATGGTCATCATTTAACATGAATGTAATACTATCAGATGATTGTGCTACAAGAGTCCAATTCTGTTGATCATACCCAATAAGACCACCATGCAATGTATTATTCTCTGGAGTATTTTGGGAAACTTCATACGTCATGTTATCGTATGTATATGTACCATTTCTCATTCTATTAGCGTACCTACCAACAACAGCTCCAAAATAACTGTGATCATGTAGAGTATCATTGACATATAGGGAGGTATCATCAAACCCTACAGCTACATCAGTCATTGATCCTTTGTTGTCCTTGACGTACAAGTTGGTGAGACGGGCCCCGTAACCGATAAATGAAGCTTCAATACCCTCATTACGGATAGTCCATTTGAGAAGTGAGTCTTCATGGATTCTTGGACCAGACGTAGCCGAAGGTGCAGCCCAAACTAGGGAGGCAAGTGATAGTATGATAGCTGAAGTTTTCATTATAATTGTCGACAATCATGCTCCATCCATGGGCTATCTCCGCCTTTATATATTTTCATTAAAACTAGTGCCATGAAAGTGGTAAATACTAGGCTCAAATGACAGACTTAGAGTTCGGTTAATTATCATCACTTTTGTGAGATGCAGTCCCACCCCCTGATCAGCCGCTAATCTCATCGCCGATCTCCGTATAATTCCAGCCAATGAAGCAAAAGTCAATTTGTACGTTCTTGCAAAGATACCACTGTGAGGTTAGCAATTTATAGTTTACAGTAAGAGTGAAGTGGCTGGAAGTTCACTCATTTCAGATAAGTTTCTAGGCCACGCGCAGGCGAACTGAGCTAGAGTTTGAGACACTGGCTAATATCCACCACAAGTACAACAACTTTATATAACATGTTATTAAGTTTGTAATTAGTAAACTACCAGATTTGACGCCATCAGCTATCTTAATGTCCATGGGCATGGGTAACGGCGCCTTACGGCTGCAGCCAATTAGACTTTCGGGATTATAAAGTCACCGAAATCTTATCCCATCTTCGGGATTATAAAGTCACCGAAATCTTATCCCATCTTAGAACCATGCCAGCCTCGTTATTATTAAAGTGAGCATATGCTAGCAGCGCTGTTAGCTAATTATAATCGATTCACTGGCTTTGATAGCAAAAAAAAGAGCTATCACAAGATCTTCTTATTAAAAACCCATCCGACGTCCGCCTGGCGAGACGAGTCCGCGGTTACGCTCCAATAAGCTTATTATAAGCACTCGTATGCCACCTAATATTATAAGTTGACGCTTGCAATCAATAACCAGTTATAATGGTATAGCTCCATGCATGGCCATGGCCATATAGTTTAAACTTTTGTGCGCACGAGATTTCACTATACCAGCTATACGTATATACTAACCAGCCGTCGATATTAATATTTATTCTAATTTTATTAGTGTCTGAATGTTGGACTCTGTACTGGACTACATTTGGTCGCTTCTACAAGCATTGAACCTGATAACTGTTCGTACCATTGATCCACCAAAGTACAGTTCGACTGTGGAAGTGCACAAAAGCCAGCCTTTAGCAATCGCCGATGAGTCAATCAGCATCAAAAGCTCAAATTTCTCCAATTTGAAGCTATTATTTATTTATTTTACACTTACTTACATCCTGATATTCTCATTGGTATCACTTCGCACGTACAATGTTCTCAAAAGTAGTAGGCCTCATGTGAAATCCAAATTTCAAAAAGCGCACTTGTTAATATTCTTGGGATCGGGTGGTCATACCGGTGAAATGATGCGTTTATTATCACCAGTCGACTTTTCAAAGTATCCCAGCAGGACCTGGGTATGTTCATCAGGCGATAGTATCTCAGCCAAACGTGCACTTGACTTGGACAGGGCGAAAACACACTCTCTAGACGCTGGTTCAAGGGGCAAGTATGATGTCTACGAAGTTCCTAGAGCGAGAAGAGTCGGTCAAAGTTGGTTAACTACCCCATTTACAAGCTTGCAATGTCTGGCGAGATGTTTCAAACTCGCTTGGATGGATCCCGATGTCATTATTTGCAATGGGCCAGGATCATGTGTGATTTTATGTTTAGCAGTGGTTATATTGAAAATACTAGGATTGTCCCACTCAAGAATCATTTATATTGAGTCTCTTGCAAGGGTTCATTCGCTTTCGTTATCGGGGAAGCTGTTGCTGCCAATTGCTGATAGGTTCTTGGTGCAATGGGACCACTTAGCGAAACTTTATCCCAAAACAGAATACTACGGTATATTAGTATAACGACCTTATGAGCTATCTGGCAAACTATAATAACCTATGACCAGTAGGTAGCTAAAAGAATTTGTTGAGTACTACTCTACATTTTTATAGTTTTCCTTGGTAAAAGTTATATATTATTATGAGTCTGTCTGTGGTTGAATCAAGTTGATAAGCTTTGAAACTCGGCCGAGACATGTCAGAGCGATATATATCTACCAGACCTGATCATTTGCTGATATGATCAATGATATCATAACATGCATATATGTACATAACGTAAACAACCATGACAATCGATATCGATTGCAATAAATCAGGTATACCGTAGTACTAGTTAACTAGCTAGTTAATTAATTAATAGCATAAAGGCCTAGGCTGCATAATTATAATACTTCCCAATTATAACCCGGGACGTCCCACTGACCCCTGTTTAGATCCCTCTATTCTTGAATAACGTTTTATTCGTCATACAATGGGCAGACTATTACTCAGCGTGGACGAGTCAGGTAACATTATTGACGGTGACCGTCGAGTAATTAACCTTAGAGGGATCAATCTAGATGGCAGCTCGAAACTGCCCCGAGTTCCTGAAACTACTACATTCAGTGTCCAGGATGAATCATTCTGGAATGGTGACGACGTCTCGTTTGTTGGACGGCCGTTTGATCTTGATGAGGCTCCAGTGCATTTGGAACGACTAAAGTCATGGGGGTATAATACTATTCGCTACGTGTACAGTTGGGAAGCACTAGAACATAAAGGTCCAGGAATCTATGATGACGAATTTATAGATTTTACTATTGAAGTACTGAAAGTCATTGAATCATATGGGTTTTATGTGTTTTTAGATCCTCACCAGGATGTGTGGGGTAGGTATAGCGGAGGTTCAGGGGCACCTCTTTGGACTTACTACGCTGCTGGCTACGAGCCCAGGGCATTCGCCGATACCGAAGGAGCTATTCTCCAGAACTCTTACAAAGATCCATTGAATGACTACCCCAAAATGCTCTGGGCCACTAATTACTACCGTAATGTGAGTCAAACATTGTTCACGTTGTTTTTTGCAGGAAAGCATTTTGCACCGAAAGCTATTATCAACGGTGAGAATATCCAGGATTTTCTTCAGGGACATATGACTCGTGCCATGCTATATTTTTATAACAAGATCCGTGAAAAGACGGATTTGTTCGATACATGTATTCTGGGGGTAGAAACCATGAATGAACCTAACCTGGGGTTGATTGGATTACAAGATATCGGGGTACTTCCTCATGAACAGAACCTGAGGTTAGGTACTACACCCACAGCATTTGAAGGTATGGTCCTTAGTATGGGTATACCTACTAAAGTTGACAACTATGTTTTTTCAGCATTGGGTCCGAGAAAAGTTGGTAAAGTTTTGGTTGATCCTAGAGGCAGGTCCTCATATGTGACATCAGACGAACATGATAAGAAGTATGGATTTACAAGAGGAAAAAATTGGGAACTAGGTAAATGTATATGGGCTCAGCATGGTGTATGGGACATAAGTACTCAAAAGCTACTGAAGCCAGATTACTTTTCATCTCATGGTGAACACTCTATTGACGAACCATATTTCGTTGAAGTATTTTTTGCTAAAGATTACTGGAAGAATTTTTATACCACTTTCAGAAAGTTTAGTAAGGACATCTTTTTATTTTGCCAACCGCCTACTTTAGCTATCCCACCCTCATTAAAGGGTACAGATTTAATTGATAATAGAGTGGTTTATGCGCCACATTTCTATGACGGCATTACGTTAATGCTAAAGAGATGGAATATTTATTGGAATGTCGATTGTTTGGGATATCTTCGTGGGAAATATTCTTATCCGTTTATGGCTATCAAATTAGGCGAAAAGAATATTCGCGCAGCTATTTCTGGGGAATTGCAAACAATCCGTGAAGAAGGGTTGCAGAAAATGGGAAATATTCCTTGTCTAATGTCTGAAACTGGAATGCCAATGGATATGAATAATAAACAATCCTATTCTACCGGTGATTATACTTCGCAGGCCCAAGCTCTTGATGCTATTACTTGTGCATTAGAGGATTCCAATATGCATTTTACCTTATGGGGGTATACTGCCACGAATTCGAATCAATATGGTGATTACTGGAATGGCGAAGATTTTAGTCTATGGAGTGGTGAGACAAATAGCAAAGAGGATGATAATGTCACTGATAGTGGTAGTAGCAGTAGCTCGAGCACGATAGCTAAAAGTCCACCTCAAACTGATGGTGTCAGAGGGGTTGACGCAGTTATACGCCCGTTTCCTGTTTCAGTTTACGGTACTATTACTAAATACTCATACGATATCAAAAGCAAGAAATTCACTTTGGAGATAGAAGGATATGAAGATACTGAAGGTGATAGATTGCCTACGGAGATATACTTACCTAGTCATATTTTCCATGAAACCTTTTTAGACTTGGAAGTGTCTTCGGGTAAAACGCATTTCGATGAAGACCAAAACACGTTCTACTGGTGGAATGAAGGTGGTCGTCAGAAACTGGTAATCGCACCTGGTGATTTCGCTTATCAGCCCGAATTTACTTGCAAGTGTAGTGTCATGTGATATTAGTGTTATATATAATTGAAATGAATTTATAATATTCTCAGTCTAGAACTCCAACTTCCCATCTTCTCTTTGGCGTTTAATCCTTGTTTCCTCCTTGGATAGTTCATTAACGAATTCCTGGAAGTAATTGATATACTTCTTAAGTGATGTCTTTTCATAGTCATGTATTCGTCCGCCAGATCCATTATAGCGATTTATCTCGTTAAATAATTGCCCAAGAGTAGGTACTGACAGAGGATCAAAGGTCATTAACTCATTAGGAGGTATAGGCACACATACCCTTCCAGTTTTGGGGTGAATGCAGTAAGGAGATTTCAATAAATGGTTTAACCGTTTAGAAACATTGATATCCAATCTAGGATACAAGTATTCAAATATAATATCCTGCTTTCCATCACGTAATTGTGCAGTATTTAACGACCGGAATTTCCCACTTGATGCTAGTTTATCTACTGCTTCCCATTTAGCCATACTCGTCACAGCCCCTGTCTTGGTCCATTCTTCCTTTAATGCCTTTGCAAATGCCTTATCGGGCAACAACTCTAATAGCCTTTTCTCGCCTTCTTCCGAGCCCCATGGATCCTGTTCATTGAGAATAATCTCAACAAACTCCCTCTTAAGTATTTCGAATGATCTTCGTAGATGAGGATGGAATGGCCGACGAATATTTGCCATTTTACCATGCTCCACTTTACCCAGTACATGGAGATAGCCCGCAACAGCAGACCTCTGTTTATCACTCAATTGCCGAGCCCTCTTATCAGAAATCCAAGCGTGAACACCACGTCTACCTGAATATACCCACATGACATGAGTAAACCCGAAATCTTCTCTTAGACTGATATCAATAATCTTGATAGCAACAGTGATAAACTTCCAGCATTTGCTACAGATATTTGCCCCGTCACAGCATGTACGGACATCGTCGTAATCTGTCATATCTATATCAAACACGAGCTCTTTCGAAACAGGTTTGAAATCAGCTTTCCTAAGGGTCTTACGTGCACGAGGGTCAGCGCTGTAGACTGGCCCAATTTCGAAACGGGAAGGGTTCTTTAGCAATACATCCTTTTTAAAGTCTTCCGCGGTGTCATATGACAAATACCGCTGATAAATGTCGTTTTGTAGTGTGAATGCAATTTCTCGGTGCACAAAATCTGTAGAGGGATTGGGCGAATGGTTTAACCACTGGAATACTTGACGAAAAGGAAATAGCCTCTGGTAGTATTGAGCCATAAGCTCCTCACTGACATCGTCTTCCCTGAATTCGCCTGAATGTTCTCCCACGTCTGGCATACTGAATAAGTTAAGAAATATGAAAGAATTAAGACGCGTCACCAATTGAAGTACTAGTATATATATATTAAGCTTAAGCGCGCGCGTCGCTGTGCGTAGAATTAATTAAGGTGGTTCAGCCGCACTAGTGGCCGATGTGGTGCATGTCGCTCCGATCTCTACACCAAAGCTCTAGCGCTGTTACTACTAGCTAGCTAGCTACATGTACAGGCCTGTATAACGTTAACGTTATGCGTATAGAGCTCGAGTGGCAATTTGTGATCATCTTCTAATACCATACAATTGCAATGGATATTCTAATAGGCATTACGACGGCCGACGGGGTGATAATTGCCACGTCTAAGGCCTTTGCAAGAGGTGTATCTACAATTTCACAGAATGACGACAAGACCAGAGTACTGAGTTCGCATGCATTGATGGGGTTTTCAGGTGAGGCCGGTGATGCAGTTAACTATGCTGAATATATCCAAGCAAATGTCAAATTGTATTCATTCAGACACAATAACGAATTATCGCCTAAGGCCATAGCGAATTTCTCTAGGAATGAACTGGCCAAGGCACTACGATCAAGGAAGCCGTATCAAGTCAATGTGCTGATTGGCGGGTATGACACAAAAGCGAAGAAACCTGTATTGAACTGGATAGATTACCTTGCGGCCAATGTAGAAGTTCCATATGCTGCTCATGGCTATGCTGCTTATTATATTTTGGCTACCCTAGATAGACATCATAGATCCAATTTGACCGAGCAAGAGGGATTGGATTTGTTGAAGCAGTGTGTAAAAGAGCTGAGAACAAGGTTACCCATTGATTTCAAGGGCATTCGAGTAAGTACTGACGATTATGTCATATAAAGAATTAACACTAACATTTAGGTCAAAATTGTCGACGAGAATGGAATCAGAAACTCTGAAGATATTTAAAATATAGCTGAATAATATGTTTCTCGTGTAAATTCTGTTATGTATCTTGATCTATATTGAAATATTTCGAGCTCTTTATAAATATTATAAAAGCTTTGATCGATTGCAGTTGTCTTCTCATTACTTTTGTAAAATATATGAACCATGAAAGATGACGACGACATCACAAAGTTGGAAGTCCTTTCACTTATATCTAAGCTAGCTACTGATACACAGGAATATACAGGGGTAGCTGATAAAATATTGGCGGAATACATTTTAAATATTCATGAAAATTGTAAAGGCGATTTAAAAGAGTTTACCAAAAATCTTGAAGAGCTTGGTGCAGACTTCCCACCACATTTCATTGAAAAAATCCACCATAATATTATTACTTTACATCCAAAGTATAAGTCGGCTAATGGTACAGATGATGACAAGAAAATTTTCAAAGCATTAGCTATATCTGATTCGAAGCATTTGGATTCCAAGGATTATCGAAATGAGATGCGAGAACCTAGGGATAGAAGTGTATCCCCTGACAATAGATATTCAAGGAAGAGGGATCATCCATGGCGGATGCGAGACGAGGAACCAATATATACTGAGCCGGTCATTGACCAGGTCTATGATGCAAAGATCACCAATCTTAAGCCATTTGGTGCTTTTGCCCGCTTATCACGATTCAAAACCAAAACAGAAGGTCTCATTCACATTTCACAGATAAGTAATACTGGTCGTATTGAGCATCCAAGTGATGTATTAGATATAGGTCAACCAGTCAAAGTACGAGTTAATGATATACGTGACGGCAAGATCAGTCTTACGATCAAAGATGTTGACCAAGAATCAGGAGAAATCATAAAACGACGTCGAGATGAAAGTAGTAGGTTTGCAACTTCTTCTAATGCTATTAAACCAGGGTCAACTGAAGTAGATGAAGATGGTATACCTCTAGGCCGGCCGAAGCAAAAACAGAAAAAACGGTTAACTTCACCTGAAAGATGGGAACTTCGGCAACTTATTGCCTCGGGTGCTATATCAGCAGCAGATTATCCCGAACTTAATGAAGACTTGGACTCGCTTAATGAAGGGAAAGTTGAAGTAGAGGAGGAATTTGAAATCGAAGTTAGAGAAGATGAACCACCTTTTCTAGCCGGGCAAACTAGACAATCACTTGAGCTTAGTCCTATACGGGTGGTTAAAGCACCTGATGGCTCAATGAACAGAGCTGCAATGACAGGATCAGCTCAAGCAAAAGAGAGGAGGGAACAGAGACAAAAGGAGGCAAAGGAAAGGGAACTAGCTAAACGGAGAGGTGAAGCTGATCCCGTTAAAAGTGAGACTGCCGAGCCAGATATCCCCGAGTGGAAAATAAATGCCCAAAAGGCATTACAGGGCAACCAGGGCTCTAAGGTGACCTACGGCAAACGATCTGACATGTCCATGGAAGAACAGCGGAAATCATTACCTGTTTATGCTCTACGTGAAGAATTAATGACAGCTATACGTGACAATCAGATTCTGATTGTTGTAGGTGATACAGGGTCGGGAAAAACCACTCAGATCACCCAGTTTTTATATGAAGAAGGGTACGGCAAGGAAAAACGGATAGGCTGTACCCAACCTCGACGTGTGGCCGCAGAGTCTGTAGCTAAGCGAGTAGCTCAAGAAATGGGGGTGAAAATAGGTGAAGAAGTAGGTTACACTATTCGGTTTGAAGATTGTACTAGTCGCCGTACAAAGATAAAATACTTGACTGATGGTATGATGCAACGTGAAGCATTACTTGACCCTGACATGGATCAGTATTCGGTAATAATGCTTGATGAAGCTCATGAACGGACCATAGCTACTGATGTTTTATTTGCATTGTTGAAAAAAGCAGCTAAACGAAGGCCAGATTTAAAATTAATTATAACTTCTGCAACTCTTGATGCGGAAAAGTTTAGCAAATATTTTTATGATTGTCCTATCTTATTTATTCCTGGTAGAACTTATCCAGTTGAAATTTTGTATACTAAAGAACCAGAATTTGATTATCTTGATGCGGCGTTAATGTCAGTTATTGAGATACATTTATCAGAACCTCCTGGTGATATTCTTGTTTTCTTAACAGGACAAGAAGAAATTGATACTAGTTGTGAAATTATTAATGAGAGAATGAAAGCGTTAGGTCCAGAAGTACCTGAACTAATTATTCTTCCTGTTTACTCTGCTCTACCTAGTGAAATGCAATCAAGGATATTTGATCCTGCACCTGAAGGTAAGCGTAAGGTTATTCTTGCTACTAATATCGCCGAAACTTCATTAACTATTGATGGAATCTATTACGTGGTTGACCCTGGTTTTGTTAAAATCAATGCATATGATCCTAAACTTGGTATGGACTCATTAGTTATAACTCCAATTTCACAAGCACAAGCTAACCAAAGATCAGGACGAGCAGGGCGTACTGGGCCTGGTAAATGTTATCGGTTATATACAGAACAAGCATTTAAAACAGAGATGTTGCCCACACCTATCCCTGAAATTCAACGACAAAATCTTGCCCATACTATATTAATGTTAAAAGCAATGGGGATCAATGATTTATTGCATTTTGACTTTATGGACCCACCCCCTACAAAGACAATGTTAACAGCCCTTGACGAGCTGTACCAATTGGAAGCACTTGATGGGGAAGGCCTACTAACACGACTGGGTAGACGAATGGCGGACTTTCCAATGGAGCCAAGCCTGGCAAAGGTGTTGATAAAATCATCAGAAGTTGGATGTGCAGAGGAAATATTAACAATAGTTGCAATGCTATCAATGCAAACTATATTTTACCGACCAAGAGAAAAAAAGGAACAAGCTGACCAGAAAAGAGCCAAGTTCAATGATCCTACTGGTGATCATATAACATTATTGAATATTTTTGAAGCATGGGTGCGTAATGGATATTCCAAAGCATGGTGCAGTAATAACTTTATCCAGGAACGAACCATGCGCCGTGCACAAGATGTTCGTAACCAATTAGCACAAATAATGAGACGTCAAAGATATAAGATAAGTAGCAGTGGTATGGATACTGATATTGTGCGTAAAGTACTTTGTTCAGGATTTTTCAGGAATGCTGCTAAACGTGATGCAGAGACGGGAGATTACAAAACATTGATTGAAAACACTCCAGTATATATGCACCCTTCTTCTGCGTTATTCGGTAAACATGCAGATTATGTTATTTACCATACATTGCTGCTGACTTCTAAGGAATATATGCATGTTGTTTCTACGATTGACCCGAAGTGGTTAGTTGAAGCTGCCCCTACTTTTTACAAAGTGGCTGACCATGATAAGTTGAGTAAACGGAAAAAATCAGAAAAGATCCAACCACTGTACAATAAATTCCAAAAAGAAGGCGAATGGAGAATATCTAATAGAAGGTAGCCCTAATGAAAAAAAAAAATCTTAGATTAGCTAATTTAATCCTATAAGTTACTTAATGATTATTTTTTAGCATTGATAATGTTAATGAATTCTGGTTTGAGGGAAGCACCACCAACCAAGAATCCATCGATATCTTCTTTATCAGTAAAAGTGGTAGCATTCTTGCCATTGACTGAACCACCATACAGGATTCGTACTTTGGCAGCTACTTCAGGGCTAACCTTTTCACTGATGTACTTTCTGATAGCAGCATGAACAACTTGAGCATCTTCGGGAGTTGCAGCCAACCCAGTACCAATAGCCCAGACAGGTTCATAAGCAAGGACAACAGAATCCCAGTCTTTAGCATCCAATTTTTCAAAAGCAGCATCTAATTGCTTTTGAACAACCTGGATGGTTTTATCTGCCTTCTTCTCTTCTAAGGTTTCACCGATGCAGTAAATGACCTTTAAGCCATTGTCAATGGCGTACTTGGCCTTGGCAGCAATGAATTCGTCAGTTTCCTTGAGAATAGTACGTCTCTCAGAATGACCGAGAATAACCCAGGTGGCACCAACATCCTTGATTTGAGCAACCGAAACTTCACCAGTGAAGGCACCATTGTCACGGTCAAACGAGTTTTGAGCAGATACAGCAACAGTAGGAGCCTTAAGGTGTTGCTGTGTCCAATAAAGGTAAGGGAAAGGTGGAGCAATGACAACTTCAGTGTTCTTGTCAAGATCAGCACTGTTCAAGCCGTCAACGATGGCCTTGATGGACTCTAAAGAGCCATTCATCTTGAAATTACCTCCAACAAAGAATGTTCTAGTCTTGGAATGTTAGCAGATGACCTTCAAATATGCATAGTGTTTCAATTGCCTTACCATTATGAATTGAGTATCTGTATGGGAAAAAAACAGAAAATGTGAGGGTTAAAAAGGAGGAGCGCAAGGATATTTATACTTCTTCTTGTTGTTCGGAACTTAAAAAAATCGGACGACCACGAAAACTTTAAATGCGGGGAGCACCGGAAAAACCTAGGAGGTTCTTCCGGGTAAATCTTCACGTGATTGTGTCAATTGCGAGGCACAATATAAAGAACTACTTATGTATATATCTTTGGGCCATCAATTCTTCTGGATATCAGTGTATTCTGTGGTTCTATGAATATTATCGCTACTATAGATTATAACAATTCGCATTATAATAATAATCATATGACAATTTCCAACTCGGCTATAGTACTTGAAGCTTGGGTAGTTCTTAATCGATTCTAGATATCGATCTAATAAGCTTTAATGCGAATTCTAGAAAAACAAACAAAACCTTTTACGCGTCATGGAACCAGAGCAAGCGCGTTTGAAGTCAACTCCTATAAGAAGGCCATCTTCAGCCGCTTCTAATGGCGGCTACAAGCATCGAACGGATAAAGATGAGACTCTAATAGAGTCTGCCTTGGTTAGTTCTGGTCTCTTGGATGAATTGAATGAAGGCATGACGAACCTGGAACAAAATTTACGGTCAATTGGAAGACTGAACTATAGTCTGGCTAGTTTTAACGAGAGTTTTGCAGCTTTAATACATAGTATGCGAATGAATGCTTGGTGTATTGATTTTATGGAGGCTCCTAATAATACATCATTTGAAAATCATAAGAATGATGACATTGACGAGGGTCTTGAGGAAACAGAAGAGGAAGCAGAGCATGAAACCGAAGAGTACCAGGATAGAGTGGATGATATGACCTATATGACTGATGAGTCGTTTATTCAAAGCCCTGAGCCCGTCAAGCCTATCAGACGACCATCGCCTCCAAGGCAGCGCGCACCAATACCAACCGGTAGGATCCCCAGACCAGTTAGAAATCCTAACCCTGTAGTCAGAACACATGGTACAACATTATCGGCGCAAAAAATGAAAATGCGGATGGAACAGAGGAAACAAGAAGCTCAAAGAAAATGGTAACCGCTACCTTGTAACTTTGAGAATACTTCTACCAACACCCTCCTGGTTCTCATACACCTCTGAGTAATTTGCGCCAATCCTTTTCAATTGCTCAGTAAAATCAGTGATACCACCTCCTACGCCGAAATAAATCTTTTTAGCGGCTACCAAAGCCGTACCAGAGTTTTTAATGGTTTCTAACAAAACGCCGGTGAAGGTTGGTAATACTTGCAACGAATAAATAGTTTCTGAAGCAAGTGCAAGGTCAAACCTCGTACCATTCAGTAATGATACAAATTGAGGAGCCCAAGCACCAGACATCAGCTCAAATTGGATACCACGATGTTCAAGATCAAGACAAAACTCGTTGATTAAATCTGTGGTTATTTCAATTTCCTTTACTTCGTCATTCACTCTTGCTGTATGCCAAGTTAAAAGCACATTTACAGCAGTAACAAGACTGAGAATGCTCTGGTTATAATCAGCAAGAATAAACTTGAACCCCTTTAGGTTATTCTTCAATACTAATTGGAATAAGATCAAACTAGGTAAAGCGGCACCACACCCAAGTTCAATGACATTAAATCTTTCGCCATTTTCTCCATAAGTTGTTAGAATATGTTCCCATTGAGATTGTAAGTATGTTACGAGATCTAAACTGCATTCCCATACTTTTAATCCACCTTCATAGGTGTTAGCGCGCAGATCCTCATTAGTAGTTCCCATTATGATTTGTTCAGTTTCGGAAAGAGTGTCCTGTTTCATTAACTGGTACTGGACATCGTAAACGTCTCTTCGGGGTAATATTATATTGCCAATAGTGATATCAGAGTAACTAACCCTGATAGGCGAAATACTAGTTAAAAGATCCTTAATTGTATGTAATTTTGGGCTAAACTCAGGGTCAATTTCAATTTCTCGTGACATGAAATCCTCAACCAATCCATTATCCTGACGAGTATGTAATGACCCCTCTTCAGGTTCTATATCATCCCCGGTGAATCCAAACTGAAACGACATTGAAATTTTTCACTTCCTCCAGATCTATTCTCAGTTGACACTACTAGCTATATGCCGATCGATCGTTATATATATTGCAATTAATTTGTAAAGCGCTTTGAGTTTGCAGTAACTATTTACCGAGTAGTAACCGGAGCATGAACAGATATATAGCGCGAAGGCTGGTTCTGGCCAGTCCTTTGAGGGCTTCAGTTAGATGGCAGTCAACACAGCCTGCCAGGGTAAATGAAGTGCCAGCTAAATCTACAACCCCACAGATACAAATCATTGATACTTGGAAAAACTACACATACCGTCAAAGTAAATCTCGGATCCCTCGTAAAGGTAAGATATTATTGCTTGTTGGTACATTCAGCTACTAATCTTTAGTATTGATAAATGCGTTATGGACATCATTATCAATTTCGGGGATCATAATAACAGGTACCACTTTATACTATGCATTTATATGTCACCAAACAGAAGGTGCGTCTACTATCCCGAAATCATGGCCTGTTCCTGCACGGATATGTGCCCGCTGGGCTAACTACAAAGCTTTAACCGGAAATAATGAACGTGCAGCACAATGGTATAAGACTGCTAGGATAATCTTAACTGGTACTGATGATTTATCTCAAAGTTATAAGATTGTTCATGGGAAACCTGCCATGTGGCTGAGAGGGTTCTCTGATTTACTAGCATTAGAAGGTGTCCAACTTGCAGCTATAGGAGAACCGGATAAGGCTGCTTCAATTTTAACCGAAAGTTTCAGAATTCCTTATTCTACTAAACATGTACGAGCACACGCTTCTGTGGTTATGAGCAAAATTGAAGGAATGAAAGGAGATAGCGAGTTGGAGTTATTATACTTGAATAAAGCGGTCAGATGTATTGCGCCTTCCTCTATACAAAAACAACTAGATAGGAATTTACCAGTTATTGTGCCGGATATCGAGATAAATGTTCATGCCATTCGGCCATTGATTGAACTCGGACGATATTACGCAAGATCAGGCCGTTTACTAGAAGCGTTGGAACTATTCTTATCACTTAATAGAAGCATTAAAAATACTTTAGACGATTTTACACTAAAGTACCGCGAGAGACCAAGGAAATGTGAGGCTGCTGAGACTTTATCCCATATATCTGAAATTATTTGGGCATTAGGACGGAAAGAGGAAGCAGTTTCATGGGCAGAGGATGCATACAAGCAGTCCAGAGGTAAAACCACGCCTGAATGTGCTGAATGTGCGCGAGCTGCTGCTTTTAATGTTGCATCAATGTTTGAAAAGCTAGGAAAGTTAGACATTTCTAAGAAGTATTCATCTTTGGGTCATCGAATAGTTACTCCAAAGGAATACCAAATCCAGTCTTTCATGGATGAACTGGTATGGAAAAGCAAAGCTTCTCGTGAAACAGAATGATATATAATATATATATGTATGTACATAATCTACCATGAAGCCTTTCTAACTCCTGGTAATTCTCCTCGTTCCGCAGCTTGTTTGAATGACGGCTGGCACATTCTAAACTCGGGAATAACACCCCTGCCGTATCCGGTTATTATGCATCTGTTCTTAAACTGGGTACTTCTTGTGTAGTTTGGCATTGAAGCCATTTGTAGCTGGGCTTCTAGTCGTACCTTCATAGGTAGCAGAGTGTTTCTTGAAATATATCGTAATGCCACCCAGTTCAGCTCATTTTCAGCGAACTTGTGTCTTTTGTAGTTATCTCTGACCATTAGCGTCGAGACGCTAGGGCCGCCAGGTAATGGGACCTTTCGGATATCTGGGTACCGTGGAGCCATTTGAATGATATATATGGGTTATGAATTCAACTTCCAAAAAGGATCAATGCCAGGTGAAAGGTCCTAGGCTTAGCTAGCTCAGGCTTTATAAAGTCTCGAATGAGTGTTACTATATTCGCGAGCCCTCTAGAGCTGGTGTGAGTTAGGGGAAGGTTGCGTAAATATATTCAAATGTTGAATATTCAAGCTTCAAGCTAGCTTAAGCGCATTGGCGATTTCGAAAAAATTGTGATCATATTTACCCGGAAGTTATATACTTACCCGGAAGTCGTGTATTTACCCGGCAGAAACTTAAAAATAAATGTACTAACCCGGAAGAAGAAAAACGGTGTACGGCTCAAAATAATAATTGTGGAGCGATAAAAGATAAAAGATCTACGGAAAAAAAATTTCTAAAATTTTGAGATCATCCAGAATTTTTCTTGTGAATTACAAACATGGACGTACCAATAGACCGCAAGGAGCCAGAGGGAAACGTCACTGCCACCTTCACCGGAACATCTTCGGGCTCACAGCTCCATGAGCCATCCAACGAAGCCCAGTTTCCCCAGTCTCGCTATCGCGAGGGAGATCTCAGTGCCGACCAAGAGGGCCTTGGCAATGAAGAAGAACAGCTAGAAATAGCTGAGCACTACGGGTTTGGTACCAGAATCAAACCCTTCAGGTTTTTGCTGACTCCAAGGTTCTGGATGATATTTGTGCTTGGACAATTGTTGTCATTAAGTATCATGGCTACAAACACTTTGACCACTTTTTTGGCTAATAATGGGATGAGTATTCCTGCTTTCCAATCTCTGTTCAACTATGTTTTGTTGTTTTTGATTTTCACGCCATACGCTTTGTATAGATATGGGTTCAAGAAATATTTTCGTATTGTTGTTATTGACAGCTGGAAATTTTTCTTGTTTGCGTTTGCTGATGTTGAAGGAAACTATTTCGTGGTTAAAGCATACGCCTATACTAATATCCTAAGTGCTGCTCTACTTGATAACTTTGCAATTGTTGTCGTTGTTATTTTGTCATTTATCTTCCTTAAGGTTCGGTACCACTGGACCCAGTTGACGGGTATTATTATTTGTATCGGTGGTATGGCCCTTTTAATTGTGTCGGACCATCTTACTGGTAAAGATTACTCTGCAATTGACCCTGTCAAGGGTGACCTGTTTGTACTTTTAGGTGCAGCATGCTATGGGTTTTCCAACGTACTGCAGGAATTCTTTGTATCCAAACGACCTATTTATGAAGTGCTAAGTTTGCTAGGGTTCTGGGGTACCTTGATTAATGGTGTTCAATGTGCTATTTTTGAACGTCATTCAATGAAAGAAGCAGTATGGACAAACAAAGTAGGTGGTTACTTTGCTGGCTATACTTTATGCCTTTTATTTCTGTATTTGACTGCTCCTATCTTGTTCCGAATGTCTTCTGCTGCTTTTTATAATTTATCATTGTTAACTAGTGATTTCTGGTCATTACTTATTGGGCTACGTGTATTCCATTATTACGTTTACTGGCTTTATCCAGTTGGATTTGTTTTCACAATAATTGGTATGGCCATATATTATGCCGCACCTAGATCATCTGAACTTGGCGAAGCTGTTAAGCCTTGGCTGGGCGCTGACCAAGCCGAGGGTGTGGTAGGTGTAGGTACCGCTAAACGAAAGAGCATGGACTCTGAAAGTGACATTGAACGAGGACTGGAAAATGAAGGAACCAATTTTTGATTATATAGCATGTCTTGCTATAAAGCCTATAATATATATTAATGTAATTTAAATAACACTATCAATTTGTACTACCTGATCAACTCCTGGGTATTCTGGGATGTCAATGTTATATTTTTCGGCGAATTGTTGACCAACAAATCGGCCACCAAGAAAATGGATTCCCTTGAAGTATTTCGAAGCAGGTTTGGGTGCAGTTAGACTCACAAGTGCAGTTGGATGGAAATCATCAGGAGTTCTCGGACCATTATCGACATCCCATGATGAAGGAATATCAACGCTTGTAACTGCAACTTTCACCTCTTTCAGAAGCTCAATTACTCTTGGGAATGGCTCTCTGATAGGTGGTTTAAACGAAAACCCAAATATAGCATCAATTATGTGGTGAGTAGTATAGAATTCGGACTCGATGTCAGCATCCTCAATAAATCTAATACTAAGATTTCGCAATTGGGTTTGGAGCCGCTCGTAAAGCTCATTTTTGGATTTCTTGGGATAATAAATAGTAGGCTCAA
Source organism: Groenewaldozyma tartarivorans (assembly GCA_030574255.1). Lineage (NCBI taxonomy): Eukaryota > Fungi > Ascomycota > Dipodascomycetes > Dipodascales > Trichomonascaceae > Groenewaldozyma > Groenewaldozyma tartarivorans. Next base: position 92,536 of record JAJMEQ010000015.1, on the reverse strand, counting down.
ACCCAAATAGTTTCAAATGCCTAGCGGCAACCAATCCATCACCGCCTTGGATATAATATTAGCAGCTTGAGCAATGCATGCATACTAAATCACTTACCGTTATTTCCTGGGCCAACAAGAACAAGAACTTTGTTGTAGTCGGTTCTGGGAGCTCCTTGCTTATACACAGCCTGAGCAACGGAAAGCCCGGCCAATTCCATCTATAAAATCTGGTTAGCTGTGCTTTCGCTAAGCGTGATCATGACCGTACTAATTGATCAATGGAGAATCCACCAGTTGACATCAGCTCCTTGTCAACTGCCGCTGAAACAGCTGCTGACAATGTCTAAAACATTAGCAAGTGACTGTCACTGTTATCCATATAACATACTCTTATGCCACTATTCACTCTTGCCTTCGACATGGGAAATGAATACCGTATTTCTGATATAACACCCTTGGGACTAATATTATATATTGCTGCTTCGGGTCCGGATCTGGGGATATCGAATATTCGTTAATTAACGTTATAACATGTACATGTATTGGCACCACCGGTGTACGTACGCGCGTTAACACTTCATATCGCCTAGCTGCCTCAGGAGAGTTTCAGCCGCACGCATGCATGCATGGCTTGTTGATTAATCGATGTCGACGTCGAACCTGGCCATGGCCAGGCTTTTATATTTTACTCAAAAGGGAGATTTCACTTGAAATTTAAATTGTTTCGACAGCATCCATATCTCCTAAATCTCATATTTCAGGCTACAAAGCATAGTCACAGCCTTCAACTAGCTTGATCCTCGGGCGTTTAAGCTAAGTTGTTATTTAGTACATCGAGTCATTGAAGAACGAAAGACTTGTATTTGGCTCGTTTATATGTTTTATGGCTGATCAAAGGAGTCAAACAATGTCCAACTTGGGCTCAGGTTTCAACCAAAATCTCTCATATCAGCATCCACATCCTCCAGAGTCGCCTCCATTAAGAGCTGAAGACGCCGTCGCAAGGCTAAAGAAACATAATGCAGACCAACAACAATACTTCGATCAACGATCCAACGGATGGCGGAGTGGGAATCACAGCAGGAATAGCAGTAGACCGTATACAGCGTATGACGGTCGACAATGGGACCAACGAGAATTGGACCCACAAAAAGAAGACTTACGCCCGGTGCCTGAAACAAGGCCAGTGCAAGTTATAGTGAACGATACCGATTTGTTTGAAATGGTTAAAAGAGAGTACCCGATAAGGAAGAAACTTGGACAAATTGTTTATACTCCACAAGAAGGAAACACTAGTAAGGGGCTGTGGCCTCGGTACGATGATAAGATCAATTGTGTGCAGGAGGTCAGGATACCCAGGAGGTATTTGAACGGTTATTTTAATGAGGCTCTGATGAAACGTAAACTATGGGGAACAGATGTGTATACTGACGATAGTGATCTTGTCGCCGCTTTGTACCATGCTGGCTTTTTGCCGAACTTAGAAGACCAGATATTCACTGGCTTCACGACGCTCGCTAAGAAAAACGGACCTAAAGAAGGTGGAAACACTAAAGACACCAGTGACAGTACGGAAAATGCAAGTGCTAAGGAAACCACCCGGACGGGAGAACCCGAAATAAAGAAGGAGGATGATAGTGAAGAAGCCAGTGCTAAAGATAATACTGGGAGCAAGAAGGACGATAAGATCAAAGGGGATATAATAGCAACAGTGTTGATTCTTCCTCGGCTAGTTAAGTACGTGGGATCTTATCGTAACGGTGTCAACAGCCGCAGTTGGCTAACTCAACATGACGGTGTAAGTTTCAAAATAGAAAAAATCAGAGAAGTTGACGAGGGGAAAGCAGAAGCTATTCCAGCGTTGAAGAAACAACGGCTGGAGCAATGGGAAATTGAACGAGAGCAGACTAAATTAGGCATTACTGAATATTCCTACTTGTAATTACCAATGGGTAACTTAGACTCTAGCATCTCATGATGTCGTATATAAAACTGTAATTTGTTATTACTAGTATTTTAAAATTTCTAGCTGTATTTACTACTTCGTCGACTATCCGCCATGAGCCACATTCAATAGCTGGTACGAATAGGGAAAAATGTATGGAGAAAAACACGAAGGTAGTGCGGCTGAAAATCACGTGCATGAAGCTTATCTTTCCATAAATCATATGATAAATGCAAGCAATTTTGACTTTCTGGATTCATCGATTAGGTTTTTACCGCCTAACGTTTTACCCAATTCGTAACATACAGATCGATTGGAGAGTACTCCTCCTCATATATTATCTTTCATCAAAGCCCTAGATTTTCAAGTCCTGCGAAAGAGTCAGAATCGAAAGAACCAAAAGGGCAAAATGTCAGACCGGGACGCGTTGCGAAGCGTCGACCCAGCAACGGCCCTTCAATATCCAGAAACTATCTTGCATGACAAGTTTCTACATGCAAAGGCGACGGAATCTGACAACAACAAGCAGCACAGCACGCTAAAGGTGTCTATGGCAACAAAAACAACGGAAATCGGTTCCAAGGAAACAGATAGTCGCAAACAGTCGACGTTGCATCCGATGGAGCGAGTTTCCAGTGAGTCCCAGGGCAAAAAGCCAACGAAACGGTCAAAATTGTCCTCAAGGCTTGGCAAGATCTTGACCGGGAGTTTTAGAGGTTATTCAACATCTGAAGATACTTCAACTGGTGTTAGCGAGCACCGGGGCGTTAAGTACTTCTTTAAAGTGCATTTGGCATCTTCTGTTGGCATTAACACCAGTAAAAGGGCTGAATCTATTGAGCTCCTTGTTAAACAGCTATTCAAGTCGTCTGAATCGGAAGACGACAGCGATAAAGAAGTTGAGCCGGCTGGGCCTATTGACGCATTAGAAGCCGTCAAGGCTCATACCATTCAAAGTATTGAAAAAGTGTCCAGTTTGCCAGGGGATTTGGAAGAAATTACTCATTCTAACAATCCGTTGTCCCAGCAACCATTGGCTTCTTCGGAAAATGCCGTGCAATCGACAAACCTCACCACCACTTTAAATTCTTCATCTCAAGTACTTACTGAGATAAATTTGTCCAACACTCCATCGCCCCAGGCTGGAGACTCTCAGCTGCCCATGACCGTTGAAACTGAAGACCCCAAAAGAGAAGTGGAAAGTCATCATCATACGAATGGTGCATATAGTTCATCTAGTGAACCAGATCAAAAGGAAACAGGGTACTCATATTGGCTGAAACGGCGCGAAGAATGGTCCAAGCCTAACCCGAAAGTCAAGCCTAGACCTAGCACGCTGAGCCATATCCCCGTGGAATCTTACCCCAAAGTGTACAAGTCAATGATAGGGTCACATACTTTGAAACAACCCATGAGATTAGACGACGCATTGAAAGTCATGTATGAAGGGTGGGTCGCCGATGGCACATGGTTTGTCGACGACAAACGGCATGCTGGAGGCACTGTCCCTGGAAGCATCATAGTAGCACCAAGGCGATGAGAATTTATATTCCCCGGATATATCGATATTTATTATGCATTGAAATTTTGTCATGGCGCATGAATCCTCAAATTGACGATTTATGAATTTCTGTTTGATTTAGCATTATCTATTGTTTTTTCTAATATTCTAATGTCCCTATCTATTAGTTCTGCCCAATTTTGAACATCTCCGGTTTCTTTCAGTTTCGTATTGACATTGGAGTTGAGAACACTCCATTGTTTGTTCAATTTTTGTAAAGTAGCCACTTTCTGGTCAAGCAAAGCAGCTTGACCTTTAATCAGTTTCCTGTTTTCGTGTATTTCGCTAATCTTATCTATTAACGGCTTCTCCAGTTCAGTGGGCACCAACTGTAATTGTTTCTCGAATTTTGTAGCGGCATTTCCTTCAATTAGCCCAGGTTACTTTCACTAAGTAAGAACCAATTTCACTTACCGGCAACTTCGTATTGCTGGGCCTGGCCTATCCAGGCCTCTTTAATTATCTTACTCGCTGGAGTCTCTTTCATTGGTTCACCCATAGAACTTCAGCGCCACGAGTCAAGCATTACAATATTAGTAATAATTATATATTAATATAGTGAAGCTTCAGCGACACCGGTACCGGTTCCCCGTGCATGTGTCTGTCTGGTGATCAATTGATCAGGCCTGTGTCACGTGATGTTAACGTTAACAAAGCGTATAGATAGCATTGATCGATGATCAAGGTACCGGTAGTACTAGCTATAGTAGCTATAGCGCTATAGCTAAACAGCTACACCATACTGCTACAGCCATTTTATATAATTAAGCCCCGATATTGTTATTAATATTGTACACTCGGGGTCACAATATTGCAATATTCGCATTCCAATGGCATGGGACTTGGAATGGTGCAAGCGTTCAATTTTCGAAAAGTTGTTGACTTCAACAACAATAATAATACCGGTACAGTTGATAAAATTGAGAGCATATGTGCATATGGCGACCGACTAGCCGTTGGGTTGAATTCAGGTACACTAGAATTGTATACCACGACGGACCCCTTTTCTATCAACCATCCATTACAGCTTCAGTCGGTACATAGAAAGTTTTCTTCGGGACCTATAACAAAGCTTGGGGTTCTACGGGAGATTGGATGTCTAGCGGCTATCACCGATGGGTTTGTGAGCTTATATAACCTAGAGACTTTTGAACGGGAGGTTCAATTGACTAAGACTAAGAATGCAGCCACATTTACTAGCTACGGAGGAATAGAAGAAGTGGATAAGATACCAACGTCGGTTGCAAGGCTGGCTGTGGCGTGTAAAAAGCATTTACTTGTATATGAATGGCAGGATTCTGAGTTTACCGAGTCAAAAGATATCAGGGTCCCTGATAAGATACTTACACTGGAGTTTTTAAGTCCTACCAAGGTTATATGTGGATTGAGTACAGAATATGTTATAGCTGATGTTACAACGGGCGAAGTGGCCATTACGTCGTTACCTGGGTTTAATAATAGCTCCAACTCTGCATTCAGCTCAGGGATCAGTTATATCAGCATGGTCGGTAGACAGCATTTACCATTAGCTGTTAAAATGGTCGATAGTGCATTATTAGTAAGGGATAAAGCATACGAAGTCATTGATACTAATGGTGAGATAAAAACAGAGGGGAATTATGCGGAAATCTTTAAAGAAGCGCCACGGTTAGTGGGGTTTTGTTACCCTTATTTGATTTGTATTTTCAGTGACCATATAGAGGTACGTAACCCTCAAACTTTTTCCGTTTTACAAACAAACGAAATGAAAAGGATATCAAGCGTAACTAATGGGAAGTTATTGTATTTGGCAACAAATACGGCAATCTACAGAGGATACATGGAAGATTTGCATAAACAGATTGATGATTTGGTCAAGGACCAGGATCAACTAGATGAGGCTATTTCTATTATTAGTCAGGTGGAACCAGTACTAATGGATGATAGGGATCATTTATTACGAGAATTACAGACAGTCAAAGCTACAAAGTTGTTTGAAGCAGGTAATTATCAGGAGTCATTAGTATTGTTCTCAGAAATTTCAGCTGCGCCTGAAGTAGTGATAAATCTTTTCCCAAATCTATCAAATGAAGATGAACCCCCAGATGATGATCAAAAGAAAGCATTACGAGCATTGATGACATATTTGGCAGATACGAGAAGAAAAATTTCTACTCTTTCCAAAAGCAATGAAGTGGAATTCAACGGATACAAACTATCAAAAGAGATCTATGGTGATTTAGAAGAAGCCGCTACACTTGTTGATACAACTTTATTTAAATGTTATTTAATTATTAGTCCTGCATTAGTTGGCCCGTTGGTACGTGTACATAACCATTGTGATGCTGTAATTGTACAAGATAAATTGGAAAGGGCTCACAGATGGGTTGAGTTAATTGAGTTTTTACATGGAAAGGGTCTACACGAGAAATCCTTAGAATTGCTTAAAAAGTTATCAAAAGAGAAGGATAGTAATTTGGAAGGGCCTGAACCAACAATACGATATCTCAAACGGCTAACCAGTCAGGACTCGGAGATAATATTTAAATATGCTACTTGGCCCTTGTCAGTTAATGAAGATTATGCAAAGGAGCTTTTCTTCCAAGATGAAGATATAGGTGGCCCGGATTTGACCCGAACGGGAGTATTTAAGTATTTACAGTCAATAAACGCATCATATGATTTACAGGTGAAATATTTAAAACATGTTATATTCACTAGGGGTGATAAGTCTACATGGTTTCATAATTACCTTGCCATTATGTATATCCGGTGGATAGTTGCTACTCATGACCAGTTTGAAGAGACTGAATTATTGAATGATTTGGTGAATTTCTTAAACAAATCGCAACATTATAGAGCCGACCGAGTGTTAACTGAGATACCGACTAATGATAAACGGTTCGCACTTGTAAGGGCAGTATTATATGGCAAACTAAACCAGCATGAAAAGGCGTTGAAGATATATACTGACGAATTAAAGGATCATAAAGCAGCAAGGCGGTATTGTTCAGAAATATACAATACCAGTAAAGAAGAGGGTAGTTCAGCGTTAGAAGTGTTATTATCGTTGTACCTGCGTGATTCTGATGAGTATCGAGCACCATTATTAGAATTGCTGCAAACTCAAGGAACGAGGTTAGATATTGAAGACACTTTAAAAAAATTACCTGATTCTTTACGGATAGATGAAATAACTGGATTCTTACGCAACCATGTTAGATCACTAATGTCACGCATTGATTTGGGTAAGGTCAGTACAGCACTGAGACAAGTTGATTTATTAAGAGTACAAGAAACACTTCTTTTGCAACGACAAAGGAATATTACTGTTACCAATTTGAGTACTTGTAAAGTTTGTCATAAGCGGCTAGGTTTAAGTGTCATAGCATCATTCCCTGATGCTGCTGTACATTATGGATGTGCTAAGATTTATCAAGAACAAAAAGATCAGCAACGTATTAGAAAGTTACCCGTTAAGTTGGGTGAACATTAATGTATTGTTATAGAATATGACTATTTATGCACGAAGAAAATTAATCACACCAGAAGAGTATTTAACCAATTGGTCTAGCCGTTTTGTTTCTTCTGTTGATACTTGACCGAATTTTTCCAAAACCTTTCGTAAGCTCGAACTCTTACTTTCTAGTATTACATCGCCATGTACTTTTAAAAACATGTCCATCCAAGCTTGAATCAACTCAAAATCACGTCTACTTTCCAATGCATAGATCATTGCCTCAGTGAAGGTAATTAATTCAGTGTAAGGTGGTGTCGATACCAACGACCGAATTTCTAAATCTGTATTAGATGGACTTAGGCCACGTAATAAGGATATAAAACCTGGAAAATCTCTTAGTCTCAACAGTCTAGTAAATTCGGACTCTGCAACGACCGAAGTAATATCCGGTCTTTTTTCCTGTGTGGGCTCTTCAGTTGAATTGGCGCCTGTCGAAGCAGTAAGAAAAAATGGAGCCCGTTCAGGTGCCTTTGGAGGCTCTACCGGTTTATTTCTTTCCTTGATAATTTCCAAATTAACAAGAGTGTTCAGTTTACTTCGTGGTTGAAGACTTAGTGTTTGTAATTCCTCACTGATCTGATCTACTGGTTCATATATTTGTGCATCATCCTCATCTTCGGATTGGGAATCCTCGTCATATGCACCTTCTATAATATTAACTCCGCCTTCGCCGGAAACATTAGGTAACTGAATATTTTTGATATCTTCCTCAGAGATATGTCTAGTGGAGACTTGATGGAATTGTGCATGATTGGTCCATAATTGAATACCTGCTCCCTTAACATGAGAAGTGGCTAACCAATCGCCATTAGGGCTAACTCTCAAACATGTAACAGCATTACTAAGTTTAACTGCATCAATACAACCACCAGTAGGTATATCCCATGTTCTCAACGTGTTATCCCAAGATCCCGAGAAAATCCATCTACCATCAGGGCTGAAATCCAAACTGGTGATCTTTCCTGTATGACCATAAAACTCTCTTACTACCTTCTTAGTATCAATATCCACCACTACAATGGATAAATTGTCCACGGAAACTGCAACAAGGTTAGCGCCTGGGTGTTGTCTTATTTGATTCAATGGCCATTCAAGATCAATGTCGTTAACCAATTTACCAGTAACAAAATCGTGAAATCTCAGATGGCCATCAAGTGAACAGGAAATAACAGTTCGGTTAAAGATATCAACACTTATTCCAGTCACTGCTTTGTTGCCTGTAGCAAATTTCCGTCTTAAAACCCCACTTTGCAAATTATAAACAGCAACACCTCCACGTGATGATCCAACTAACCCGAAATTACCACAGGAACTTATAGCTACTGATTTGACTACCCCTCCATCACTTGTAGCTAATTCATGAGATCCTACAATGCCCCTGTCAGCATTCCAGCTATGCGCATACGTTAAATCCTTATGAGCAGTCAACACATTATCCCACCGCCCTTGTTTATCTTTCTGATACGCCAATGCGGTAATTTCAGGGAATTTTTCTTGGTTCAGTTTACCAGCTATACCGGCAACACGTTTACCATTAACAACCTTTGACCGTTTCTGCGAGAATTCATGGCTCTGACTGTCCTTTCGTAATGAGAATGCCCATAATGATTTGTCACGAGATGCCGACAACAGAAAATGAGCTTCTTCGTCGGTGAATTCCATAGCCACTGGTGCCTCCGAATGTCCTCCTCTGGATCGCAACAATCTTGGAGGTGAGGAAATAGCAGACTCTGTAATTGAAGGATCGAAAACTAATTCTTGTAATAAGTTATCTCCACCGGCACTTACAATTATAGGCTGGCCATTCAAGTAATGTAAACGAGTAACACCGCCGTGGCTTGCAGCATGTGTGCCCCTAACTGAGTGTATCCTTCGGCGAGTATTCAAATCATAGAAAAATATATCACCTCCCGTAGTACCGACGGCCAAATGTGCAATACCATCGGTCCTAAATGACAGAGTAGTTATCTGGTCATCAAGTGATAGCCTGAATAATTCTTTATCTTTCTTTAAATTGTATAATACAACTTCACCTGTTGATAAAGCAACAGCAGTAGTATCAAGAACAGGTGCAGGTTCAACCGAAACTATATCACCACCAAATTCCAGTTTAGAAGTGAAAATTAGTTTTGCTGTCCGGATATTATACAATAAAACAGTTTGGTTAGTTACCACTAAAACTTTGTTTAAATAAGTTGGTAAATGAATAATTTGTACAATTTTTCCTACCAAATGTGGTATTTTCAACGTAGTATACAACGAGTTGTCACTGGGATTCTTTGGATCAATTTTGTAAATATGTACAGATTGGCTTGATCCAACACAAAGGTACTCGCCAAATACCAGTATGTCCTTTACTGTATCCTTTCCCAGACCTTCCACATTGATACTATGCTCCAATTTGCCTCGTTTATAAATTCCAACTGTTTGATCCCAACCGACAAAGGTGTAATGGAACCTGGAAGCTAAGCATGAGATGGGCCCAGCAGATTCTGGTGATGAAGCTGCGAATAGAAGTCTAAGTGATCCGGCATCATATATTTGTATCGCTCTCTGAATGGCAGTAGCAATTACAAAGGTATCACCCAAGGAAGTAACTGCAAATGGAACTGGACCTGTCACAAGGCCGATAGTCTATACGTTAGTTAAGTCCATAAAGATGGTTGAGTTCTGCGGACTTACTCTAAATGGAGAAAATATCTTTGATGCATATTTGTTAGATTTTGCTGTGTCTTTTAATGTCCTTCGTTTCTTGGTGATCAGTTCTTCCAAACTGTGTTCAGAAAACATGCTTGGAGATCCAGAAATTTTTCATACCAAAAAAAAAAAAAAAAATTCCTATAAGCTTATAAGAGGATTCGAGTTTATTGGGTTGATCGCGATGCTCGATTTCTCGAATTTCTAGTGTAAGTGCGGCTGAAATGAAAATTCCTTATCGATAACAAGATGTTATTAGTCATGAGCTCTCAGTAGCTTAGTAAGCATATTCAAAGGACCTAAATGCCATGGATACCTACTAGCAGGCGTTCATTCATTTAGAGAGCCCTTAGAAAATGGCCTGAACTTGGTGCATATACGTTGCACCGCTGGCCCATCATTCAAGTCGCGTAACATAAGCCATTAAAGCGGTTGGAGCTCGAGGATTGAGGCACGTGCGCGTTTCTATCACAATTATGCTTTCGATCTGATCCGGATCCACGTTATATCGATCTTATATATTAACCTAGCTATATAGCTAGCTAGCTAGCTTATAAGGTTTTTCTTATAAGCTTACTGCCGGTACCGGTATTCACTTCGAATTCATGCATGCGCAGGTATAACACAATGTCATTATCAGCTGGAAGTGAGGATACCAGTTCGACAGAGCATTCGTCCCTGGTGGCTGACGGTGAAATGGATATAATCACCAAAGTGAATAGCATTGACCACCAGAATAGTGAAACTGGTGGAAGACGCTCGCCCAATGTACATCCAGTCAATAGCAACAGCAAGACTTTCACGAGAAGCTCTTCAGCAAGTTCTAACCGTACTGTTAGCAGTATCATGACCACAGTGCCGAGGATAGGTAAAATAGGCGTCTGTGCGATGGACGCTAAGGCCAGATCAAAGCCCTGTAGGCATATTTTAAACAAGTTGATTGAGCATGGCGAGTTTGAGACCGTTATATTTGGTGATAAAGTAATTTTAGACGAATCAATTGAAAATTGGCCCACATGTGACTTCTTGATATGTTTTTTTTCGAGAGGGTTCCCACTGCAAAAGGCTATTGAGTATGTTGACTTACGTCGGCCATTTTTAGTCAATGACTTGCAGCTGCAAAAGGTACTGTGGGATAGACGGTTGGTATTGTACCTACTTGATGCTTGTAAAGTACCTACTCCTGAGAGGATTGTGATCTCACGAGATGGTGGTCCAAGAGTAGATGAGACAGTGAAGAAGAAATTGGAAGCGCATAAGGTTTTTCTCAAACACGAGGATGAGTTGAAGTTTGAAATGGTGGACGTAGATACTCTAAAAGTTAGTGACGGCCGGACGCTTACAAAGCCATTTGTCGAAAAGCCAGTTGATGGTGAGGATCACAATGTTTATGTCTACTACCATTCGTCGAATGGTGGAGGTGGTCGAAGGTTATTTAGGAAAGTCGGTAACAAGTCTTCGGAGTTTGATCCTGATCTCGTTTACCCGCGGACGTCTGGTAGTTATATCTATGAAAAGTTTATGGATACTGATAATTACGAAGATGTTAAGGCTTATACGGTTGGTACTGGATTTTGCCATGCCGAAACCAGGAAATCGCCCGTGGTTGATGGTGTGGTTAGGCGTAATACTTATGGTAAGGAATTACGGTTTGTTACAAAATTGAGTGATGAAGAAATCAAAATGGCCAGTAATATTTGTGAAGCATTTGAACAATCCATATGTGGCTTCGACTTGTTGAGGGTTAACGGGAAGAGCTATGTTATAGACGTTAATGGATTCTCATTTGTAAAAGATAATAAGGATTATTATGATAATTGTGCGAGAATTCTACGTCAAATGTTTATAAAAGCGAAACGTGAACGTGAAAAGCGACCATCTATATCTGAAATTAGTCATGAAGAGAAGCAACAGAAATGGGTATTAAAGGGGGTTATAATGGTAGTACGACATGCTGACCGAACACCTAAACAGAAATTCAAGTTTTCATTCAAATCAAAGATTTTTACCGATCTGCTTCAAGGTCATCAAATTGAAGTCATTATAAGAAATAAAGAGCATTTGAGACAAGTACTTGCCATCACTAACCAAGCATTGAAAGATGGTGCTGAAGATCCTACGAAGCTTATTCAATTAAAGACTGCTTTGGAAAAGAAATTGGAGTTACCTGGAACAAAAGTACAACTTAAACCAGTATTTAAAAGTGATGAGCCCGAAGTTTTGGAAAAAGTTCAGTTGATTATCAAATGGGGTGGTGAACCTACTCATTCCGCAATGTACCAAGCATTAGATTTAGGTGAGCAGATGAGGAAAGATGCATTGTTACTTAACCGCCATGTTTTGGATGATGTGAGGTTATATTCTAGTTCAGAAAGAAGAGTAATTGCTTCAGCAAAGATCTTTGCTACATCGTTCCTTGATGAAAACGATATCAGCGATGATCAAATAAGTATCCGTAAGGATTTACTTGATGATAGTAACGCAGCTAAGGATTTGATGGATCAAGTTAAAAAGAAGTTAAAGCCAATGCTACGTCAAGGAGTTGATCCACCACCACAATTCACTTGGCCTGAAAAGGTACCCGAACCCTTTGTTGTTCTAAGTAGAGTCGTCGAATTAATGACATATCACCGTCATTTACTCAACTTCAATTATGAGCATAAAGACGTTGACAAGTTCCAATCAAGATGGTGTTGTAATGAAGATCCATTATTATTCAGGGAAAGGTGGGAGAAATTGTTTGCTGAATTTTTATCTGTTGAGAAAGTTGATCCTTCAAAGATTTCTGAATTGTATGACACGATGAAGTATGATGCCTTACATAATAGGCAATTTCTCGAGCATGTTTTCAAACCGGACCCAAGTATTGAAGAACCACCAGCAGCGGAATTTGAATCACTTAAAGCGTACTTTGCAACTTATCAGCGATCACCTTCGTACCAACCAAACAAAAACGTACAAAAGGAACAATATCAAGAAAATCATGGACCGTTTGATAGCCCTAATTACTCACATTTACGCGAATTGTTCAGTCTTGCCAAGATTTTATTTGATTTTGTGTGTCCACAGGAATATGGTATAGAAGATCAAGAAAAGTTGGATATAGGCTTACTAACTAGTATGCCATTGGTAAAACAAATTCTTAATAACCTTGAATGGTTACAGAAAAGTGATACTGGTGCTAGTATAGTATATTTCACAAAGGAATCTCATATTTACACTCTACTTAACGTCATTTATGAATCACAGATACCGACGAAGGTGGCTAGGAACATGTTGGCCGAACTGGATTACCTTACCCAAATAGCATTTGAGTTATATGAGTCGGAGGATGTGGATACAAACAAGAAGAGCTACTCAATTAAGATGACCATATCTCCAGGGTGTAATAGTCAGTCACCTTTGGATGTACAGTTGGATTCAAAGCATTGTATCTCATGTATTCCAAGAAGGTCATTTACAAGACATTTGGATGCGGATATAGTAATTTCGAAGTTGAGGTCTAAGTTCACAAGGGTTTCAATGCCACAGAAGTTCATCCCAGTAAATATTTCACCTGCTGATACACCTGAAGTGGGCAAAACAAAGTAAGTAATGTATTATATTATGATTCAAGTTATATTATATATTTGTGTCAACCGTAGTACGCATAACAGGCAGGGTCTGAATGGAGTTAGTTTTTGCTTAAGAGAACTTCAAGTCTTGTCGAAGCATACTCATGTATTGTAAAATTCTAATATGAATAATGGGCTGTATTCTATGCTATTTACTTAATATATCTTATTATAGCGTTGTTAATTGCTCGAACAAAGCAGAAATACTTTCACCATAATGGTTACGTCTGATACATTCAGCAAAAATAGATGATATATCAATAACCGTCAATTTTGACGATTTTTCGACCCGTTCCTTGGGAATAGGATAAGTGTTTGTGACAACTATATGGTCAATGCAAGGACTAGCGGTCAAAGTTTCCAAAGATCCTTCACTGAATATCCCGTGGGTAGCAACAATATATACTGATTTAGCACCGCAATTTAACCGGCAATGTTCAGCTGCAGCTATGAATGAGCTCGGTCTATCAATCATATCATCTAATATAATTGCTGTTTTATCTCGAACATCACCTACCAACGCTATCAATCGTTCTTCTTGGTGATAACTTTCTTCTTCATCATCATCAGAAAGATCAGGATCAACTGATCCACCCAATGCATGGGCAGTCTCCACGTTCGATATAACTGATTCCTGCAATTCTTCATTGACAGGTGTATCACCTCTGTCGGCCCTTGATGATTCAGATTCATCACTACCACCATCAGTAGAAATATAATCTTCATCTACTACATGTCCCTGTACAACTCTTGCTACTTGTATACCGTGAGCATTCACCAGCCCATTCTCCTCATCGTATTCCATTTCAACTTTCTCTTCTGGCTTTCTATCAACAAAGGGGTCAGATAACGAAGATTCACTCAATCCGCTTAATAAATTATCTCGTGCAGGGTTAGCAGTAACCCTAGGAGTAGATGGGATGGCTTTATCCCTGTGACGTCTCCTATCAGTATGGATCATTGCAAAGTTGACCTTCAAAGCGTCAGCTAGCGCTGTTACTCGTTTCGTACCACCGGGGTTTTTAGATACTATAACAGCATTTTGATAATCGGGGACATTATGCTTGATCCAACGAGCAAGGGTAGGACCAGCATATAAATTATCAACAGGTTTAGAGAAAAATCCTTGCATTTGAGAAGCATGTAAGTCCATAGTAATGACATGGTCAGCCCCTGCCATTGCTAATAAATTAGCAAGCATTCTTGCAGTAATAGCACCTCGATGTTTCTTCATTTTACTTTGTTTCGAATAAGGGAACAATGGTAGAACAGCCGTGATCTTGTGAGCTGACCCCCCTCTACAGCCAGATATCAAAATCAATAGCTCCATAATGGCATCATTAATAGTTGAACTACCCGATTGGACCACATATACGTCTTCATCTCGAACTGACACTCCGATTTCAACGGACGTTTCACCGTTACTGAAGTTTCGTAATGTACAGGGACCAGGCTCGGTGCCCAGCCGCTCGCAGATCAACCGCCCAAGTTCAGGGTGCGATGACCCGACAAATACATGTGATCTTCTCATGGCGAGTGTGAATTTGGTGGTTGGGCCGTGGACCTTTAGTTGGCTAGGTTTGGTTGGGACTAAATACTAGTACGAGAGAATTCAAGCTGGGGAAAATTTATCAACGTTAACGTTATGTATGGCTGACTTGGATGCAACTTTACTGGTCGATGAATTCAAGTTGAATCAGTAATGATTCAATCGGCTAGCTAGAGCTCTAACGTTAACCATATACGCTCACAGGCTGGCAGCAATAACCTAGACATCAAGTATCTTACTTTATAAGTTTCCTGAACATAAATAGATGAACTTCTGATGACGGTAACAAAATATGATACAAGTGAGGCTATTCTAAAAATGCTACTGGAATCACGAAATAAATATAATATTATGGCTAATCGCCTCTAATCCGACGAGCAAGTTGCATATCTTTTTGGAAAATCGTCACTCTTTTTGCATGCAACGCGCAAAGGTTGGTATCCTCAAATAAATGAACCAAATACGCTTCTGAGGCTTCTTGTAGCGCCTGGATGGCCGTTGATTGCCATAAAAGTTGACGCGATGGGCCCAGGTATTCCTGTAACACTTCACGCACCAGCCTGGCAAAGGGCAGCCGCTGAATGAGAAACTCGGTCGACTTCTGGTACCTTCTAATGTCCTGTAGGGCCTTTGAACCTGTTGGCTTTCGTCGTTTGGCTGTTGATTTCCTTATTGGGGTGCTTGTGGATACTGTTGTTAGCTGGTGTCCTCGTGTCTGGGCGAACGTAGAAGCAGAGGAGTACATACCTACATGACGCAAAGGCGAGGGAGCAGTTCTTCGTCCGTCCATTCGAAGAACTGAGTCGACTGAAGGCCATTGATGCGAGCCTGTTGGTCGTTGACCCGACATTTGGAGCGTAAACAATAGGAAGATTAGATCTCGAGGTTATGCGCGCGCATAAACTACCGAGCCGGTTAAATAAAGTTGATCGATCGAGGATCTCAAAATTTGGCGCGCACATGGGCCTTTTTATGAAGTGCTTTGTAAATTAATTGACCATCATTGATATCAGCATCCGGATCTGGCTACAACTCCAGACTACAACTAGTCATCACTACCAGGCTGTATATATGCCAGTAACCAGTTATAACAGAGCTCTCTAGTTATGTGCGTAATTATAACATATGTACCGGACCAATGAATGACTTTCAGCCGGTAAAGCCAAAGCGACGTAACAGACTAAAAGTACAAGAAAAGACAGTTGAGGATCACCTACGTAATATTGAAAGCAAGAAACAGACAGTTTCTAGGAGTAGTTTTTATCAAACACTTATTGAAACATTAAAAAATCAAAATGTCACTGATGTTAAAAACATAATATGTCTGGGGTTAGGTTCAATAACAGACTCAACAACATCAGTTTACCAGTTATCCTTACTTCTGCTGTTAATTGACTATTACGAATTATCAAGTGTCATTTGTTGGGATCCGCTTTTCACTGATGTTGATAGAGAAATACTTACAACTTTGGGACTAGTAGTTTCAGATGAATACGGTGCAGATGAGTTCACGTTATTCTATATGCCTCATGCGCCGTTTAGTCTTACTGATAAACTGATAAGCCAGTATGCTGGACATAAAATGAAGATCTTGGGCAATTCATGGGAATCGCTCGACAAGAAGGAAATTTATCCTAACATCAATAATGCGTTGAAGGTTTGGAATCATGTAACTGTTCCGTTCACTGAAAGCTCATGGTTCTTGACGGCATTTAGTGATACTGCATTGCAAGTTAATTAAAAAGCTTAGAATTGATATTCAAGGCTTGGTGTCCTGTGTGGAATATTAGCTGGCATAGAGTAATGCAAAGACAGAGAGGTGCTGGCAGTTAGGTCCATCAGAAAGGAACCACTAACGGTAATAGTACTTTAGAGCTAGTTGTGGGTATGAGAAGTGAGCAGGCTTTCAATTTGTGCTTCGAATTCATAAGTATGTTGCCGCATATTTATAGCTGTGAAGCAGTTCACCTCTTTACTAGCTCTATAATGGTGTAAAAATTACCATAAATGTATATAACTAAAATAATAGCTACTGAATAGAGGTCAAGCTAGCTCATCTATATCTATATGTTTGACATCATGTGGGCTACGTTTCCAGTTGTTCAAATACAAATAATAATTAATACTACACTAAATTTCTATTTATGCCTTCTCATATTGCTCCCAGTTATCAAGAATCTCCTTTATCTTGGTACTACCAGTGAGCTTATAAACTTCTTCAAAATATTCCTTTGTGATTTCAAATGGTCTTGCAGTCAAATTTGGAATATATTTGTTAATCAAACTTGCTGGTTTAACAGCTGATTGAATGATCTTCTTACTCAAGAAATTCTTGAATGGACCAACACCACTTCTCAAATATGATGAATGGAATGGTACACTGATACCCTTCAATGGGATGGTTGCAAATCCTCGTTCAAGATCAATTGGCTGTGGCTTACTCAAACTCTTTTCAGCAACTTCCTTTACAATTTCATGCAAATGCTCTTTAACCTTTTCAACAGTTAATTCCTTCAATAATTCATCAATATTGATTTTTTGTACTTTAATGAAGTTTAATGTATTAGTTAATGTATCCAATGCTCTCAAATCACCTGCAGTTACATATTGTTGATTTTCAACATTATAATTAACAATCTCCAAAAGCCATTTAGTTTGTTCAGCAATATGATCAACAACGAACCGTAATGCAGCATCATTAAATGAGCTAGAAATTCTTGAAGGATTAACAGCAATCATACCATAATTAGATCGGCCTAATGAATCTCTTGGTACTGCAACTTGCATAGTCATACCACGATAAAAGACAACATCAACAAGATTTTCAATTGGCATAACATCACCTAATGATGCCAAAGCAGAATATTCACCCAATGAATGACCAGCAAATACACTGTTAAAATCAATCAATCCCTTAGCCTTCATATCTTCGAAACTAGCCTTCTCCATTAACGTAAGTGCAGGTTGAGTAAACTGAGTTGAAGATAATAATCCAGTAGGTGACTTAAATGTATATGAATCAGTTTCTTCAGTAATTTCTTTAAAGATCTTTTCAGTTTTTGGTACACCATTCTCATCAATAGTTTCAAACATCATGGAAATATAATTCTCACGAATTGCTTTACCCTTTGCACCACCAAAATAAACCGTTAATTCCTTAGGATTATTCTTAACTATATCAACAATACTAAATCCATAACTGTTTTGGAAATGAATATCAGCACGATCCCAAACATTCTTGGCAACTTCACTTGATTCATACAAATCCATACCCATACCTTGTTCTTGAGATCCCTGACCCGTAAATACATATGCAGTAGCAGGTTGTTCAACTTCAGCTTCACCAACCAAAACAGGTTCTTGAGTTTCTCGTTTAACTGATTCAACCTTAATAATCTTACGACCATTGATCATACCAACATGTTCCAATTTAGTCTCAATATCATCATTAGGTAACACCATACCAACAAATGTACAGTTAAATGCTCTAACTCGTTTAATGTTATTCTCAGCAGCCCAAGTTTCAACTAATGATCGAACAGCTGCAGATGAATACATACCATGAGTAATTGTACCAGGTAAGCCAACATATTTGGCAAATGTCCTTGAAACATGGATAGGATTATAATCACCAGAAACAACTGCATAAGGTTCATTAGATGAAGGGGCACGTGAAGTCAATGCAGTGCCACCAGCATTCAAACTAATACCAGTATCAAAATGAATAGGTTGTTCAACAGCATGACCATTACGAGCCAAATAATCAGTTACTGGGTTACCATAAGATTCACCGGCTTCATAATTGATAGATCCAATTTGAATGATTTCCTTAGTAGGTAATTCAAAGAATACCTGGCCAACTGTTTCAACTGAACTGAAAACGGTTTGATTCTTGTATTTAACAAATGATGTGGTTCTGAAAACCAATGAAGTACCAAGCAAATCAAAACTAGAATCATCTAATTGGAACCATTCTTTCGATTGTAATACTGCAACATCCTTGGGAGTCTTTAAATGAACTTCCATAGGAGTTTCCTCTTTTCTCAAAAAGGTGGACTCGAAATCAGTAAAAGTACCTCTATACAAGAATTGAGAAGTTACCTCCAATATAGGTTCACCCTCACGAGTAAGTAATCCAGTAACTTCAACAACTTTACCTGAATCTTGGATCAAAACACTTTTCAAGCTAGCACTTGCCTTGACCTTATCACCCTTTCGTAAAGGTTCAACGCCAGGGAACATCTTAAATCCATTAGATAAATGAACCAATCGTAAGATATCACCATCAATAACAGTAGGGAATATACCAGTGATAATAGCCTTCCATCCTAATACAATAGCAAAATCCATAGGGGCAAAAGTAGTTTTACCCGGACGTTCAACAAAGGCTTCACCATTATTACCGACAGCATGAGTGAAATCAGCAATCGTTTGACCATCAATTTCAATAGTTTCACCATCCCAAGGTTTAGTAACATCGAGATCAGCAGGAAATGAGCTCTTAGATCCAAACCAAATCTTCCAATAGAAATCCTTAATACGATCATTTCTACCCTTCATAACCTCAGAAATAGGTGCAAATCCATGTTCAGGGTTATAAATATAAAGCAAGTCAAGAGCAACAGCAGTCTTATCAAATGATCGATCTTCGATTAATTGAACCTTGATAACATTCTGTTCAGTTTGAGAAATTTCAATGATCTTACTTAATTTATCATGTCTAGGTTCAGATACTGAAATAACTGTCTTTTCAGGTTTACTAGGTTCAGTGATAGTAACCACTAATCCCTGTTCAGGTGATAAAATGGTCTTAATAGGATTAGGTTGATGTTTAGTACCTTGAACAATAATATCAGTAGTAAACAATGCATATCTCCATCCATATGAATCACCAGCCAAAAGTCTTAGCCAATTATCTTGGTCAGGTAAAGAAGACCCTTCAACTTTATAAGTAACTGAATTGCCATCATGTTTAGTGACAACGCTACCAGTAAGAGCTTGTTCAACAGTACTCAAACTTTGAGGAGCAACTCCACCAAAATATTCAATAACTGGAATCTTTGATTCGTCGTCATTATATTGATCCTTCAACAAAGCTGCAATATGACCCTCATGAACGCTATCCAAAATATCCTTGATAGGTACATCAACTTCATTAGAGAATTGTGCGGCAACAGGACCATGCAAAATACATGTACGGCCAACATCACCATCAACAACTGCAGCCAGATCTTCAGATTGCCATAATGAATCCTTCTTAAAATAAAACTCAAAATTCTCATCCAATGCAGGAACAAATGGTACTGGTTTTTGAGTAGGTCGACGTGTTAACAGTAAGAAGTAATCTTTATCTTGAGCATTGATAATTTGATTAGCAGCATCAGGATAAGTTTCCAAAATACTTTCCAAAACTGGGAATGGATCATTTAATTGATTAAATGACTGTAAAACTGATAATTTCCCTGGTTTTGAAGTGAATCGTTCTTCAAGTCGTCTAATAACATCACCAGTAAAGTTTCTCAATGAAATATCAATCCATCTATTCTCCTTCTTAACATATAACAATTCAATTAATCTAGCAACAACCTCATAATAAGTCATATCTTCAAGATCAACAACTTCACCTTTAAGATTCTTACCAAACCAAACTTTTTGGAAATCGTCATTTAATCGTTTAATAAGATAGTCCCGTTTAGAGTCCAAAATAGCTTGTCGTTTATTCTTTGGTTGGTTGAAAACAGTGTTATCAAGTTCATGCCAAAGTAAAACACCTCTAGTAGCAAGCTTATGAATAGGTTCACCCATTTCAGATTTAACAGTGATGACACCACCAGTAGGCTTGACATAAGTTTGTTCCCATGATTTATCATCAACACCAGTAGCTTCCTTAATAGCTTGCTTGGCAGCAGGAGATGTAAAAGCTTCCTTAGCAACCATAACTCTTGACCCCATAAGGAACCCATCAAAGGGCATTGGTGGATAATTGTAATGGGTAGACCATTGACCAGTAAGATAAGGATAAGTATCTTTATCACTACCAAACCCTGATCCAGCAACCAAAATGATGTTAGAGTATTTTCTGATTCTTGAATACATTTGCAAAATAGGAGCATGGAAATCTTCAAATGAATGATGTCCACCACCACGACCACCAGTCCATTGAATAATAACTGGGAATCCAGGATTAGCAGCAGCAATATTGATAGCTGATTGAATACTATCAACAGTACCAGGCTTGAATGAAATGTGTTTCAATCCTAAAGTTCGAATATATTCATTACCAACTTCCAGACTTGGAACACCAGCACCAATAGTCAACCCTTCAATAGGGAATCCATTTTTCCTCAATCTTTCAATCAAAGGAATACACCATTGCAACATAACAGGATTAACATACAAAACGTTAAGAGAAATTCCTACACCAGGAGCAGTAGAATGTTCAATCTTCTCTAAGGCAGTAGTGATCATACTAGGCATGAAATAACCACCTCCAGCTAATTCAATATGGTAGCCAGCATTCAAAGTAGCAGCAACAAATTCTGGACGAACAGTGGTTGGTGTCATACCAGGAACCATAATAGGAGGACGTCCTAAAAGTCTACTAAACTTGGTATCAACAAACTTTTTACCAGATTTAGTCTTAATCAGTTTAGGCGAAAACTCCTTGACCCAATCAACAGCAAATCTAACAGCCTTCTCTTCACGGTCAAAAATTTCTTGTTTATAACCAAAATCTTCTTGAGAAGCAGCACCGTCCAAAACGCCGGCAATAATGACTCGGACACCAGTACCTTCTTTATTTCTATGAGTAAGCAATCCCAATCCTGAAATACCACCTGGTCCAAAGTCCAAAATATGGGTAGTAGAAAACTTGGTAGCGATTTCCCAGTTAACTGGTAAAACAGTGATTAATTCAACCAATCGAGGAATAATTGATTGTGACTGCTTTTGACGGAAATCAGCACCATCAAAGGTGTCATATACAGGCAATGCTAAATCATTGCCAGTAAAAATAGCACCAGTCTTGTTCAAATCATTAATGATAATATCAGTAGCACTATCCAACAATGGTGAATGGAATGGAGAAGTAACTGGCAAAAATCGGTTAGAAAATTTTAACTTCCGTTGTCCATAAGGAACTCTACCTTGATCCAATCCAGTAGGGGCCTTTGCCTTTCGAAGAGCCAAATTAAGACCATACAATGATTGGGGTGGACCAGTAACTACCATACTTCTTGCACCATTGATCAAAGAAATAACAATATGTTTTTCCTTGGGTAAATGGTTATTAGTGGTATCAATGTATTTCTGTAATTGTTCCTTGGACAAGTTACTAACAGATAACATTGGAGATGGCTTTCCCTCACCATTAGCAATACTATCTTCAAGAACTGATGGAGGCAGAGAAGTATGAGGATATTGTTGTTGAGATCTTAAACCAATATAGAAGAAAATGGTCATTGCCTTTGCAGCAGCTTGATAAAATGATTCCCACGAATCTGAAGAAGCAATAGCCACAGCAGTGATTAAACCTTGAGAATGACCAGTAGCTCCTGCCAAATGTTTTCTAAGCTCACCAGGAGTTTTACCCAAAACAGTAGCGGTAATTGCAAAATGGGTCAACTGAATAATTCCAATAACAGGCACTGAAACAGGAGCATATACAAGGTAGTCAGTATCTGGAGTAGTTTCAGGGTTCTTTAACCAACGAAGAACGTCCAAACCTTTAGAATATACCTTAATAGCATCTTTTTCATTTTGAGATAAATCAAGTAATTTCTTGGTAATAAATTGGACAAATTCACCAACGATATCAGCATAAACGCTATAAACTTCACGTAACTCTTCAAAGTAGTCCTCGGAATTTCCTTGACCACCAAAAATAGCATGCAACGTAGCTGTGCCTTCATTAGCGGCTCGAAGTAAAGCAGAATCATAAGATTTCAATGGACGATCAGCGGCTAACCTAGCAGCATAATAATTCTTAATGATCTTATTAATTTTATCAGAAGTGACTTCCTTCTCTGCCATCAAAGAAGCGGCAATAGCATGAACGTCATTGCCCTGTAAAAATCTGATCTCAAATTCATTAAGGATCAATGCAAGTGCATCATCATAGGGTCCAACTTCATCTTCCTCGACCAACCCGGCAACGAACCCAAGAAAAGCTGCCAAAAGTTCGGCAGATGTTGAAGGCTCATCATCACCAGACTTATCTTCAGTAGCAGCGGGCAAGGTGGCCACAAACTGATCTTTCAGCTGGGTGAAATTGAGGTAAAGACCAGTAGGAACTAACAAGGTATGTTCAATATCGCCATGGCTCAATACCAAAGGACGCAAAGAAGCGGCGGCATGAGGAGTACTAACTCCTGTTCCATACATCTAGATTATTAGCAAAACTATCTCCAACTTCAATCATTGCGTTGTTCAACTTACATTCAATTAACAAATCAAATGAGGTCTAATGTAATCTTAAGGATAAAAAATATCAAACTAGATCAAAAGTTAGTCGACCATTCCAATGGAGGTTGAACCTTTTTATTCTTGCAAACATACCTTTAACGTCCTCAAGGGGTAAATAGCAAATATATCACCCGTTATACACTAACGAGGCCGGCAAATCAAAGGGAGTTTGGATGATTTTTCAAAAGATTATATAGAAAAACCTCCTGTCTTTCCCAGTATAATACGCACTTCTTAAAACCGAAACGACCAATCGTTGTACGAGATGTTCAAGAAGAAGCGAAAAGTGTCCAAAACTAACAACCAGCGTTGAGTGTTCCAGTCAAGTGTAGGAAAAGGGACAGGCAGCGGCTGTTGATTGAAATATAAAAAAAATTAGACGTTGGAGAAGATCCCCATAATAAACTATTAGCTACACTGATTAGCCGTAGCACTGCCAAATTAGTATGTGAAGATCGAGATATCGCACATCCCAACTAATTACAATTTTCGTTGTTGGTTGTTGGGTGTTGGGGACTGCCGATCAACTTAAAATCAACACGCGCGTTATCGTGTCGTTGGCCGTTTTAGCTGGTCTCAGATATACGCGCTACGCCTATAAATTATCGATCGATTGTGTATACAGCCTACGTAGTACTGCAAATTTGTAAGCGTCGATATCCATGCATGTCTACACTTGTTATATGGGCTTAAGGCCTAGTTAGGCCTAGGCTCAATTAATTGCAATTATTAATAAATTGCAAGGCTCCAAACGCTTTTCAAATGAGAATTGTTGGGACTACCACTAATAGATTACTCATATTGACAATTATATATTTATATTACACCATTTCTCCGTTGAGATACGAAAACCCTCGGAACTGTTCCTGCATTTCCGCAGTCAGAGTCGTAGTAATAGGCGTCAATGCAGGAGGCTCTGATGTGAACTCAGAGTCAAAGTTCCTCACATCTGTAGGTGAATCAATCTTTGGAACGTATGGCGGAGTGATTCGGCAATGGTAAATGTCGTCAAAATTGATGTTCTGGAAATATGGATGTTCCATAATCTCCTCTGCATCTCTTGGACCTGATCCTAACCGTTTTTCAGGATCCCTAGTCAATAATGCTTGTAGAATTGATACTGAATCTCTAGGCATATGAATAGGATATAATGGTTCATCAGATAAAATAGCATCGAATACTTCATCATCGTCATCTCCTCTAAATGGAGATTTACCCAACAACATTTGATAAATTAATACGCCAAATGCCCACCAATCAACTGCTCGACCATATTTCTGTTCCAAAAGAATCTCTGGAGCCATAAATTCGGGTGTACCACAAAATGTTCCTGTGGTCTTACCATACCACATGTCTTCTTTGCAAAGCCCATAATCACCAATCTTTACATGTCCATCTAATCCTAATAAAATATTATCTAATTTAATATCTCGATAAATAACTCCATTATCATGGAAATACTTCAATGCTAATAAAACTTCGGCAGCATAGAACTGTGCTCGTCGAGGAGAAAATAATTCTTGTTGAATATGCCACATCAAATCACCGCCACTAATATATTGCATAACAAAATATACTCGGTTCTCAGTTTGGAAACATGAATGCAAATTAAGTAAAAATGGATGTTTTTCCCTATTAGCAATCAAAAATACTCTTTTTTCAGACCTTGTACTTTCAACTTCATCATTTTCTAAAATAAAGTCCTTTTTCAATACTTTAATAGCATATAATTGTTTAGTGTGTTTAGATTCAGCTAACATGACTTTACCAAAATTACCTTTTCCTAAAACTGCCAAAAAGTTGAAATCGTCCAATCCAACTTTTCTCTTTGGTTTCTTAACAATGTTTGTTTGAACTGGTGGAAGGTTAGTTTGACGATTATTCTGTTGTTGCTGTTGCTCACGTTGTTGAACCGCATTCACAATAGGATGAGGCGCCGTATCTTGTTGTAGCTGTGGACTATAGTTCTCTGTACGAGAATCATATCTCGACGACGCTTGAGGAAGAGGTACAGCTTCTCCATGTACAGGAGACAAGTTAGGTGATACAGATGAAGTGCTTGATGGTGGTGAGGGAGGTGAATACCTTGGTCCAGAGGTAATATTCGCTTGAGCTAGGTCTGATTCCAAAGATGACGTTGATGACTCAATCGTACCAGGGGGAGGCTGTTGAGGTAGCTTAGGAGGGACACTACCAGCAGTTGGTGAGGTAACAGTAGCAACAACAGGAGATCCAACTTGTTTCCTTCTTACGGGCTCCTTCTTTGGAGGTAACGGTGGAGGCGACATCACATTCTGGTTGCCTGGTGTGCCACTATAGGGACTGCCTTGACCAATTGGACGTCCGTAAGCTTGTTGAGGGATACTTGGTAATTGATGAGCATGTTGTGGATGTTGCTGGTGTTGTAGCTGGTGTTGTTGATGTTGTTGTTGATGTTGCAAATTCATTCTTGCCTGGGCAGCTTGAGCTCCTTGACGACGGATCTTAGTCGATTTTATTTCACTCAAAATGTGATTAGCCATTTCCATAGACATTCCACAAAAATCAGGAACCAAATGAGCACATTGAGGATGACATGTTATACCGCATTCAGTACATTTGCGTACATTCTTTTTACCCAAAGGTAAGATATACCCACAATGACAGCACCAATTAGCACTCATATTACTAACCAAATCAAACCGATGGGGAATACGATGGTTCAATTTCTCTTCATCTGGATCTGATTCAGTACTAGCTCTTGAAATACATTTTGTAACCACTTTAGTATAACATCGTTTATGACAAGTATATCGACAATCTTGACATTGATATCCTACTGAAGACTTCAAGAATTCTCCACATAAAGCACATCTCATGATATTATAAAAAGGTTTGGCAACAAATTTATGTCCATGTACTTCATGTACTTCTTCCTTCTTTTGTCTAATAGCACCCTGACGTCCCAAACCGCCAATACCATCATGAACCCTTTTGACTCCTCGACTGGCCTTTTCAAACTCAATAATTAAATGGATCTGTCCAGCAGGCTCCAAAACAAACCATGAATCAATCACTTGAGATCTATCATGATTATTATTAACATTATTAGGTATAGTTGTTAAAGGGTTATTTTCTTGATGACGATAATGATGAATACCTGGAATACCTCCAGAATTATTATTATTATTATTATTATCATTATAATATCTATCATCATAATTATTCGACTGAACTCTTGCAGCACTGACCCATCCAGTATTATTCAATTCTTGTTCAACCTTTTTTCTTCTAATCTGTTCAGCAATATCAGATATTCGAAGCCAAACTAAACCTACTGGAACATTTCGATCTCCTGATCGGTCATAAACAGTGATTTCTATTTCATTCGCCTTATCAACTGGAATTTCAAACTCTTCATTCCATCGATCATTTCTTGAGAATCGTGTTTTAGCTCTTGTCTGACCTTCAACTTTTACTGATACCATAGAATCAACTGCTCTAGAAGCTCTACCAGATGCAACATGATCAACATCTTTTACAGCAGCACATGATATATATAAGGTACCAGTTAATGGCCGTCTCATATTGGGAGCAGCAACAGAATCATTATCCGTGGTACCAACAACCTGATCACTGTCAATATCGATATGCATATCCGAATATCTTTTTAATGATTTTTTCAAAAGTTGAATTTTTTGAGTACTTTCAAACTTATTATTTTCAGCCTCAGTTCTACTTCGTCTATCACCTTCCATTTGATATAACTTAATCATTTTATCAATGCCTTGTTTATATTGGTTTTCCACACTTAATTTGAATTCCAATTGCTGTAACATTAATTGAATACGAGGACCCAAGTATGGAGTATCATAAGTGATCAAATCCAATCGTGTATAGTTCTGTCTTCCTTTTCGTTCCTCGTCTATACTGTTAGTATCCTTCTGCGCCTGGAGAATCTCATAAAACTTACCTTTTCTAGGAATATCAATAACTGTAGAGTCAGAACCCGCTGGTCCAGAGTGCTGGCTCAAGTCACTACTACCCCCGTTACTTCTACTGGTTTCATCCGACTGAGTACTGGAGTATGAAACGTTATGCTGGTGTCCACTATAAGAGTTGCTATTGTCGGACAAATAATCGGCAGAGGAAGCAGCAGAAGCCGGCTTCGAAGTGAACCTGTTATCATCGGCTGCAGCCTTACGAAGTTTTAGTTTGCGCATGGTTTCTTCCAAATAAGCGATATTTTTCTCAGCTTCACGGATGTTAGTATCACATTTCTGTTGAACGCTAACATTAGGTGTTGACTGGCGAACTTGTTTAGCACCTTGAATAATGACCTTTTCACGTTCAATCTTGCGATACACATCATTGATGATCTTATCTTCATGAGAGAGTTCCGCCATGGTGGCCATATGATAGGACAGCTTTTAAATATCCCTTTGAATTTTGGAAGAAGGCAGGGTTTCTCTCTTTTATATTTTTTTTCCTGGTTTTGTTTTATTCGTGTTGTGCCAGCCTGTTTACGGTCTCTTCTTTCCTATTTCTGTGAGCAAGGTTCAGAAAAAAAATCTTTCAGATTTTTATTCCCAGAGATAGCTCAATAAATAAGCAGTATCCAGCCCCCTATCCAAAACAAATGTTTTTGAATGTTCGTTGCAATGGAACGAAGGAGAAGATAAAAAATGAAGGGAAGAAAAAGAGGAAGGAGAAGGGAGGAGAAAGTGCGTGTAAGATCGAGCAGTTGAACGAAAGACACAAACGTAAACATAAACTATTTTTATATGACAACAACAATCTAAGATATCTTTAACTATAGGCCTAGGAAATTCGAGATATATCGATCTCTTACTTCTTAGACGTCCATTGAACTATAAAAGTTAGTATATATGATACCTCAGCTACCAGCTGGAGAACAAAGAGAACAGCAATGAATTTTATATTGGTACATTGTAAATGTTTTATGTCATAAGTGCGTTCGCATCGCAAAAATCGTGGCAGTGTTTTCCACATAAATCTGGTCATCATCATCAAAATCATCATCCTCAAAGTTTGAGCATTTTTTTTAACTTTTTAAGTTTCTACAGGCTTTGCCCCGTTTCACGCAAATCTTGACATTCTTCATAGATCATCTGCTCATTAACGTTCACGGTCAATTACTAAGTAAGATTCTATAGGGTAATATATACAGTTTTTGAGATAGCTTAATCGTGAGGCTTGGGATGAATCTTCGGGAAAAGCCGACCAGCATGATAGTTCATGGTACTCTTCTTCTTGACCGCTTTCTTCTAAAAGATAGTTAGCAAAAATTCTACCTGTGTTGGCTCATGTCTACTTTGCAACTTACTGATGCTATTGAACTGATGCAACTTCGGAACTCGTTAACGATATCCTGGCAAATCGGTGCTCCTTCTTTATGACTGGCCCAACAGTTAAGCATGTTGGTCATTTGTACCGTACAAGCAGGCACGGAGCCCTCGCGGTAACTGCTCCGCGTCCGCAGTTTGGTGATATGAGGAGGGATCTTTGGTACTTTGTTGCCCATTTTACAAAGCAAATTTTCACCAACTTCCTAGACCTTTATAAGTTAGTTTTATAATTATAGTACTAGTTATAACCAAAATGCAAATTTCGACGCCTATCAATTCGGATCGATCGTAGTGCCGGTCCCAGAAACCTACCATAGCTAATCACAGCGTCAACGATGCACAGCCGTACGACCTTCAAAATTCAATTGCAATATTGCAATATTGCAAAAATAGACATGGTGACTATTATTTGACGTCAGGCACGACTGCCTTCTTCATACCAGCTCCGAGGCCTCGTCTGTAATTCATTCCATTTGTAGAACCCTAAGATTGCTTGTCCACAGCTTGTTCATACAACCTGTTTTGTTCCAACTCAACTCATAAACTGAAGTCCAGTGCTAATACTAGGCAATCGAGACTCGATATTTGATTTGCTAGCTTGCGCGGTAGTACGCCTACTAGCTAGCTAGTGTTCGTGATCATATAGTGCATGCGTGCGTGGTGGTACTCAGAATGACGGAACCGCCCTCGAAACGCCCCAAAGTAGAGGATTCTATTCAAGAGCCTGAAGATAACAAGGATGATCGTATTAGGGAAGATTCAAATACCTCAGAACCCCCTGATGCGGTAGAAAAAATCGAGCATGGATTAGACGATCAAACTTTGAATAAGTCTGATCCGGGATCACCGAGTGGATCAAGTGGATATGATTCAGAAGCATCGCTAGAAATAGACGGCAATGATGAGACTATAGACGCTTTAATAGGCGAGCTTGAAGATTCGCTTGAAGCTGATGAAAATGATGGTACCCGTGTGACGGTTTCAAGGGAAGTCTCGACTTATGTACGATCATTAATATGGAAAGATGGGGTATTCAAGTTCATTAAAGAGAAAATTCGGTTCCCAGGTGATGATGGCGTTGATAATTCACCGGATAAATATGATATTTTACAAGTATTTGCTGCATTGGCGTTTTATTTGAAGCCTGATATCATCACTAAATATAATCATGCCCAATTATTATCAGTTTTGCCCTTAGCGATAAGGCATTGCTTATCTGGACGCAAAATGTTATCATATCCACATACTCTTGAAGATACGTGTGAGGTTATTTCGAGGTCAAATAATATCATAGTATTAACCGGTGCTGGTATCTCCACTAGTCTTGGTATCCCTGATTTCCGGTCAAGTTCTGGGTTATATAAACGATTAGAATATCTAGGTCTAAATGATCCACAAGAAGTATTTGATATTGAATTATTTCGACAAGACCCATCGATATTTTATTCAATTGCTAAGGATATTTTTCCTGGTGCTAATCCTAAGGTATCACCTACTCATGCTTTTATAAAGTTGTTACAAGATAAAGGTAAACTATTACGCAACTATACCCAGAATATCGATAATTTGGAGTCATGGGCTGGCATAGATGAAGAAAAGCTCGTACAGTGTCATGGTTCATTTGCGACTGCCACTTGTATAACTTGTGGATATAAAACAGATGGTCAATCTATAAGTAAGAATATAATAGAAGGTGTTGTCCCAAAGTGTCCCAAATGTTGGCCATCTAATGTCAAGGATGACGAAGAAAAAGATGAAACATATGGTATTCTTAAGCCTGATATCACATTTTTTGGAGAAAAACTACCAAACAGGTTTGAAGATTTATTACTTGGGAATGATACATATAAATGCGATCTACTGATATGTATAGGTACATCGTTAAAAGTTGCTCCTGTGAGTGAAGTTATACGAATAATCAATGCGGACATTCCACAAATCTACATCAACAAAACACCAATACGACATAATGAATTTGATGTGACCTTTTTAGGGTCATGCGATGATGCAGTAGAGTTACTAGCTGAAAGACTTGGTTGGCAGCTTGACCATGAGATGAATAAACGAAATTCTAATGAATTCAAAGAACTGGAAAAATCTAAAAAGGATGAATTGTTATTTCCTGGTGGTCATATAGAATATGATGATGAACGAGCTACATATAAATTTATTGATGATGAAATTGATGTTATTACTGAAGAGGTCGGTCCAAGCGAAAAAATTGAAAATAGCGACAAAGAATCGAATGGAATTGAAGCTAAAGACCAAGATAAATGATGAATATTTATGTTGCGAGAAACCTACCTAGAGAAAAAAAAAATAAGTTAAAAGGGTTTGGATTATTTTGATGACATTATTTATACACTTTATATATATAGATTATATCCAACCCTCAATGGCTCTTAATGCATTATGTAACCTTCTCATACCTTCTACTCTTTTTCCATCGTCCAAATTAATTTCTACACTTAGTTTTGATAATGAATCAACGAATTTTTCCAACAAATGCCTTTCATCAGGTGGTAAATCCAGATCTTCTAATTTGAAGCTTTCACCAGCAAGTGTTAACAACCGTTTGATATTATCTTGATTGAATGCCCCACTCGTTCTTTTAACGTTCAATCCTACTTCATCTACTGAAGCAGTATTAGGTACCGATGGTTTGCGTTTATGCTTTCGTCTGTGCCTTGCTTCACTACTTTCAGCCGTTGCCTCGCTAGATTTTCTACTTCTCCGATGACGATGTTTACTTTCACCGGATTCTCGAGTTTCCCGGGCCCCACGAGACTCTCGAGCCTCCCTCGCAGGTGGATCTTGTAATTGAACGCCCCTAGGTCTCGTAGATTCTCTATGGCTACTCGCAGTACTTGTCCCTGGCGTATGTTGTTGAATTGGTGGCGCTGAAGCAGACCCATATCTCTGATATCCTTCCATTTGTTGAACCAATTGATGCAATGAGTTTAAACGTTCAGGTAATGCTGAGGCACGTTTACCAATATCTGGTGAATATGATTTATCACCAAGAACGTCATTAAAACTTTCAAGCCTATCAGTACTATCATCCAGTCCTCTGCCACTAGTATTACCATCACTACCTAATAATAATCTTGTACCATTAGTAGTATCTGAAGTATCGGCTTCTTTACCACTTGGAGAAGTCACGCCTGCATCATTCAATGGAGTTTCATCATCACCTATAGTCTCTCTGCTTGATGGTGGACTAGTCGGCATTATCGTGGTCGAACTAGTAGTATTAGTGATACCTTGCTTGGATATGATATCCCTGTTATGGGCCTCACCAGTAGATTCATCCTTTTGAGCAGGGGGTGTAATTAATGATTCCCTACTAGGTAAATCAATGTAACCTTGTTGTTTATTTGGCTTGTGTGTTTGTTGTGGTTGAGTGGTAATATTCTGAAACTTTTGACCTTCATCTGAGACATTCGACCCCACCAACCCATCTTCATCCGATTGCATTGAATTACGATGCATTGACCCAGCAGGTGTTTTATAGATTGATTGTGATTCAGTTCCACTAAGATCAGCCAGGGGTGAATCAAATTCACCACCACCTTGTTTGCTATTATGGATTGTATAAGGTATTGATGACCCTTTAATTGGTTTCATAGTTTGTTCTGACGATTGAGAAACCATTGAAGTATCATTTTGTTGTAAATCATCTGGTGAACCTGCTTGATGATTAGTTGTCGGTAATGTTCTTCGTACATCTTCTTGGCTGCTATTAACTGAAAATGATCTAGCAGTACGATATGATTCACCTGATGAACTTTGACGACGTTCTTCATCAACAAATGGTGGAGTGAATGGTGCTTCAAGACCAAAGGGAACAGGAGGTTCATGATTACCGCTTTTATCTGATCCTTCTTCATCATCAAAAATAGTTTGGCTTTTCCATGTATATGTAGCAGCCCCAGCAACTACTGGTGATTCACCAGCTATAGGCGGCGTAACAACAAACTGACCAGGAATAGGTGGTAAATCCTTATCAGACCCCTTAGGTGACCCATTATCATTATTAGATTGCGTGGTACGTTGTAAAAAGCTACCGGAAACAGTTCGAGCCCCTTCAGTACTACTTCGATCACTTTCCTCGGCATTCTGTACTTCATTTAGCCTACTTCTTGACCTATCTGAGATATCTGCAGACTGAGGCTGAATCATCGGGCTAGGCGCTAATGATGATCTAGCTCGTGCAGATGAATATACTGGAGATGTTTGTTTAGGTTTGATGCTTAACGGTTCAATGATATGTGTGTTGAATCGTTCTGGTAATGAATGAGACCGAATATGTCCAGCAGTGAAGTCATATGGTCGTTGAGGAGATTGTTTCTGTGGCTGTTGAAAATTTGACCTTGGAATGTCTTCTTTATTCTCATGACCTTCATCTTCTTGACTTGCATAATACCCCTCATCAGCTTCAGATGGACCATGATAATGGTCCTCACTCTTGGAAGATGAAGATATCGTAGCAGCATCATTGCCATCACTACTATTATCGCTTTTTTTCCTCAATGAAGTTCTCATAGCCTCCATGCGATGCAAAATAGTTTCCATATCCTCTGCCAAATCACCAGATGAGCTAACCGAACTGCGGTTGGAAGTGTTTCTAGTCAACTCCGCAGGATGTCTGCTTACCTCAACTTGAGTAGCTTCTTCAATAATAGGTGAATATTGTGAGTATAATGAAGACCTCACCGGTAATTGAGGGGTGTTGAGTCCAGATACCGAAATGTTCAATGGGGTATTACCGCCAGTAGTCTCTCTACGTCGACGAGCAGCAATAACCAATGGATCTTGGGAAGTTACACTAAACCCACTACTACTGACTGAGCTTCCAGTACTACTCATTCTCCTATGGTACCCTGATTGAGGCTGCAATAATGATTGATCGGTAACTGTATGCTGTTGAGGTTGTTGAATATATGAAACTGGCCGGTGTAATGACCGGTCAGACAATGCCAATGAGACAGAAGACTCAGAAGGACTGATAGTACTCCAACCACTAGATTGAATAGACCCTGTTCTACTAGGTGAAATTCTTGCACTGGTATTACTGGTAATACTGGTACTGCTAATATTCCTGTTAAGTCCACTGGCTCCTCCACCACTAGGGTCTTGTTGTTGAAATTGCTGACCAGATTTCGCTAACTTATCTTCTTCAGCAATTCTATTAGCTAGTCGTGCCATTTGCACCATATCCTGTTGGCTTTGGTGGTGTTGGTTCTGTTCCTGGGTGTGGTCGTCTGAATCGCTAAGGTCAGAACCAGCCCTGTCAATTAAATCGATTCGTTTATCCATCTCCTGAAAAAAAAAAAGTTAGATCGCCGCCATCGTAAAAATAAAAACAAACAGAAAAAAAATAAAAAAATAAAAAATAAAAAATAAAAAAAAATGGAACAAATTGTAAAACAGAACAGTGTCAGAAGAGACCAATGAAGCACCACTGACTCAGGGGGAAGCACATACCAAGAGAACACCCAGACGAATGAGGGGCCTGCAATGAAGAAATTAGGGTGGAAAACAAGATAGCAACAAGATGGTAAGTTAAAAAAGCAGGGAAGAAATTGAAGAAATATAGATTCCCTTTTTTTTCCTTTGACTCTCCGGGTTCCGAGGAAAAAACCCAAGTCCAAGCGTTTAGAACTCGCTGCTCACTTAAGCGTTGTTGCCATTTCTCCCTAAAATTCTGGGTGGGTCCCTCTGTCCCCATTTGAGTAGCTAGACGAAAAACTGAGGTGGCTGGCTCTGCGTACACACTAACTAATCTGCATTCTGCATGCTGGTACCCGAGTCTAGGACACGCATCCCAGTGGGTCTCCGCAGAAACGCTAATATGCTATACATATATGCACCTCTAGACCCCAGGTTCCCATCTCATTAGCATTGCGTGCACGCATGAGCTAGCAGGTAAGAGCATAGCTATAGCCCATTATACCCCAGGTCATATTTTACCCCTGAATTTCTGTCTATGGTAATCGGTATACGTTCCCCCTTTTGAATCAAGTGCTCGATCGGTCTCTAAATAGTTAATGTTGAAAAAAATCGGGTCTTAACTTACCTTTAGTCTCATTCTCGCTCGAGATATTATCCGCTCTGCCCGTTGTCGAAGCAACTCGGCTTTTAATTGCGCCTCTTCGTCTTGTACTTCTTGAATGATGTTATCCTTTGGTGGAACAGGCGGTGGAGGAGAACTCAATGTCGTGGGTATTCTGAGCATCCCCAACTCTTCGTACGTACGTTGTTCCAAATCAGTTATATCATGTATAGTTGCTTCTCCACTGCTGCCGCTACTGTTATCTCTGTCCTCACCAATGAGTCGTTGAAATAGTTGTCCTGTCCATTGAGCCGACCCGTCAGAAAGCATATTCAAGTTACGTTCATCTCTAACGTACTCTGGACTCGTATATGGAGAATCAACACTGCCATTGGCCCATGTAGGCGAACTATTGGATGCAGTAGTGTCACTCCCGCCCAACGGAGATGTCAGTTCAGTGGTTGATTTTGAGTTCAATGTGGCTACCAGGGCATCTAATCGATTAATGCTACTGGCACGACTCAATAACTGGTTATTGATACTGTCTTCAAACTGTTCTGGAGGAGAATTGACCTCTGGAATTGGCGACAGCACAGTCGCAGCTGCTGACCCTCGACGACCCGTACGTCGCAGCTTCGACTTGCGTCGCTTCATCTTGGAGCCCAGACCCATTATTTTTTTTTCTATGGTTGCTAGACTCTCTGCGTGCTTCTTCCGCTATCAATGGGTCCTTAAGTGGATCCCGGTGGGACAAAAGATTACTCAGATAACACAATAGTACTAATAAGCGCTTAGCCCAGACCCACTCTGGAGCTATTCAAGATTATAACGCTCTATAGCAGCTAGATGCTTGCACTGGAGACGAAGGAAACTGGAAGAAACACAGCCCTTTGTTAGAACTGGCTGGAGAAGGATTATAAAGAATAAATAATATAATATTTAATCGAAAGAGATATGCGAATATTATTTTTTTTTCCCTCGCTCCCCCAGTAAGATGGCCGCATTGCTATCCACGGCTCGTACCGAGAGAGCCGATCACCGCATTTAATCACACACCTTCCCGCGCAAAATGGCAGTGGCCAGGCGCTCATTGGCGCATGGGTTCTGCGTCCAGCGTCTTAGGAATGTGCGTCTAAAATGAAGGTGGCTGTTTATAAATTACCAATCTGAGAAAGTGGCTCAGTAGATCTTTGGATCGTCAGACGATCTGCAAAGCTTAACCTTAAATTTGTTAGGCGACATCGCTCAGGGCCCTTTTAATATTAGAGTATCTGCACGACATTCAGCTGTCCCAAGGTGCGTCCATATGGTTAGGACCCGAATATGGAGGCATGCCATATATGGGCCTGTATTAATTAATATCAATAAATCCACATGGACACACACCATATGCATAGTTTAGAAAGAAGTTGCTCTGCATTTGGCTAGCTAGCCGCTCATTAACCGCTCTTGTATGTCGCTGACGTATTGAACCAATTGGTCTTGCAATTTAAGGGTTTCATCTGCTATCTGTTGTACTTCCACATCAAGCGTCTGCCGGATTTCTTGGATCTGCTCATCTTCAAGAATGATTTCACGGTTTATTCTATCCATCTCGGCATCAGTTAGCTTCATGTCTCGTTGAATGTTAGCCCATTCTTTGGATACTTGTTGATATATATCATCTTGTTCCTTCATTTTAGCTTCATGTTCGATTTTTCGTTTTTCTACCCGTTCATTAAATGATTGAATCTGTCGCACTACGTGTGCTAATTCCCTTTCAAGCTCAACTAATTGTTTCCGTTTGTCTTCTAAGATTTCCTGTTGTTCTTTAAACTTAACATCCAAGTCTCGTTCACGTTGAGCCTCTACTATACATTCATCGACCACTTTATTCAATGAATACAACTGTTGGGCAACTGTTTCAACTCCACTAAGTGAGACCTCGGTAGCTCGTATCCTTGATTCAAGTTGTTCAATAATTTGTCGGGTATCCTGATAATCCTTATTTAATTGGGCCACACTTTCTTGTAGCTTATCCGGTGATTCATTCGTTACACAACTTCGTAAGTTATCAAGATCTTGTGCTCGTTTCTCCAACGTCACACTATACTCTTTCCATACTTTTACTAGCCGTTGTTTATTATCACGATATGTTTCGTGTTCTGCAGTAAGGTTTTCCTGAACATCTTTAAGTCTACGTAGTTCGGCTTCAACCTTGGAATGATAATCATTGATTTCCTTAACTTGAGAAGCATTAGTTTCAATGTCAGCGTCCAGCGAGGCAATATCCACAAGTAAGTCTTCTCTTTCTGCTAATAACTCATCTTTTAGAGCCTTCTGGGCCTCATATTCCTGAGTTAAATCGTCTATATCACGTCTTCGAGCCTCGCGATACCTAGCATAAGCAATAACAGCAGATAAGATCCTTAACAATCGCTTACTTTCAGGTTTCACTATATCAGTGATACTGAAATCCGAGATCCCACATACACTCATAAACCTTTGCATATGTCCGAGTAACCCAAGTAATAAAGCTGCTTCTCTTTGTGCATTCTCATTCTCAACGCCTGCTTCCGTAGCAGCCTCTTCCATGAACCCACGCAAATGCTCGTTCGACACCCCAACAAAGCATTCTATAATGTCACCATATAGTACGCTGATATATTGTTGTTGTGGATGAAGTATTATATCTTCCCCTAGGGGGTAATTGGAAACCTCAGATAAATTATCAATAATAGTACGCACATCAAGGATTTCAAACCGTTCTTCCCTCGTGGCTGTTTGTTAGCTTATGCTGTGTAAGTCATTCTACAAAAAAAGAAAACTTACCCTTTCTCGAAGGATGGAGCGACTTTCGTTGCGTTCGGATCATTCCAAAAACGCGTAAATTCAAAAGTTATCCAAACCGCGTCGGTCGACCAAATATTTAATATTTATCGATAGATAATATCGCTATGCCCAAACATACATGTATGTTGCAATTGTAAGAAGCTGTACCGTACGTTTGCGTACGTTAACGTTTGTTGAGTGGCAGATACGTATGATGCAGTTGTGCAGATTTGAATACTTTGATTGCGGCCTAATTATAATAATATAACGCGTACGGATATCGACACCGATCCAATAGACACCAAGATATTATGGCTTTGGCGCTCAGATTGGTACGAGGACAACGGGTTTTCGCACGACAGTTGTCTACAACTGCGTTGCGGCTTAACAAGCCTGAGGAGGTGACTATCAAGATTGAGCCTCTTCCAAGAATAAACGAGGCAACTGAAACAAAGCGAGCAAGATTGCTGTACCAAAGCCGAAAGCGAGGAATTTTAGAGACCGATCTAATTCTATCTAATTTTGCTGATTTGCATCTTAAATCATTGTCAAGAGAAGAGCTTGAAGAATATGATAAGCTTTTAGATGAACCAGATTGGGATATCTACTATTGGGTCACTAGGAACAATACTATCAGCCGGCCATGTCCTGAACATTGGGAAAAAAGCCCTTTAATGGCTAAAATCAGAGCAGTAGCTGAAAATAAAGGAAAAACAGTTTTAAGAATGCCCGACCTTCCTTAATCATTTTGTACATAGAAAAAATAAATAGGAAAAAACTTATCATATTATAACATTATAGCATATATAACATATCTTCATGAAGGTGTATCTAAAAGAAAATCATTATCTTCCATTTGGTAAAACTTTGAAGGATCGAATTCTGGTTGTTGGAACGTATTAGTATTTTGAAATTCTAAATCCTCTTCCTCTTTAACTTTTATCTGAGGTTGTTGACTCTCTTGAATATTATCGGATTCATTTGAGGGGACATCCCTAATACCTGCTCTTGCTAATGCTACTTCTGCTATTGTAGTAGGGAATTGGGTCACTTCTCTCCCAAGTTGAATTTCTAATCCTTGAACCGTTTCTTGTAATTCAATTTCCCGTCTATTCTGTTCATCAATCACTTTTTGCAATTCCCGAATATAGTCCACGCTTCTAGTAAGAATCGTTGCCTTATTTGGTTTCTCTTCTTTTGCATCCATGCCTGCAGCCAAGAACTTCTCAGGTAATAAGTCCGATAGTTCTTTGATCTTATCGTTTATATTATCCCTTCGTCTTCTTTCGACGGCATTATGGCTCTCTCGTCTTTTGCGCCGTCGTTCTTCTAGTAAACTCAGCTTGGACTCATCAACGCTTTGGGAAAGTCCCGCGGCAGCTCTGCCAGATGCTCTAACTGGCGACATTCTAGATCTATCTGCTGAACCAATATTAAAGGGTGACCCTCCGCTGCTGCTACTATTACCTGGTAGCCCATTTTTCTGTAAAAACCTTTCCATATAAGTTTCGGCCTTGGGGGAAGTAAAAGATGAAGGGTCTTGTAGTCCTTCATTAGTGCTACCTCCAAACTGGCCTAAGCTGCTGCTGTGAATTGTTGAATCGGCACTTATATTGCGACGGTTCCCATCTGCTGATATCAGGTATGAAGTGAATGGAGACGCTTCTTCTGGAATGGGGGGGGTGGTCCCATATGGAATATACGACATGGAATCCTTACCATTGGCTGCATTCCTTCTATACCCATTATTAGTATACCCAAATCTGCCGTCCACAGGAGCAGTGGATGCTATCGCAATAGCGGCATGGCCCCCAGAGGAGGGCTTGGTCGAGGGTAACGGGCCAAGGTCGAGCAGATCAGTTTCATCAATCATCGATGATGCGCTGGTATCTCGAGTCTCGTAGTTTTTCGTGTTGGCAAAATCCCTTGCAACAAGGTCCCGCGAAAGCATGCGACTGTGGAAATGGTAGTCCGTGTCGTACCCATCGCTGCTGTCGCGGCGGCCGAGGTAGTTTTGGGCCATTATTCAGGTGGTTCGGCTAATATCTTTCTTCTCCTAGGTGGATTCCGACCGGTCACCAGATGTCTGTATATCCGACACTACTGGATTTTGTCGCCTCCACACAACGTGTTAAAATGGCACAAGACGTACAGCACTCAGTAGAGGAAGATGCTTTCAGTCGAGTGAGAAGTCGGCTGGTGTTTCTGCTTTGAGAGATGCTGTCTTTTGAGGAAAAGACACGCTTTGCGCACTTGTGTAATTTTAACTTGCAAAGGAGAAAAGCAAAAAAACTAAGATTCCCCGCGTTGCATCGATCGTCGGTTGGCCGTGCAAAAAACCGGTACCGTAAATTCCCCACCACCGATTTATGTCATCGCCTTCGAAGCTTCGGAATTCCTGCAATCATTTAAAGTTATAAAAATTTGAGATGCATCATAATTAGCGTACGTTCGATCGCCACACAATTTAAATTTCTTAACGATTTTTCTATATATAAGGTTATAGGGCTATAGCTATAGCTATATAGCTACGCAAAATAGGCACTATTGAGTTACCACTGAATAGTAGGAGGACACGCTGACACAATGGCCGAGGGCTCGTTCAGAGCGCAGCTGGCGTCGTGGAGAGACTCCGCGCAATCCGCAGTGCAGAACACAAACCCTTCTTCTTTGGGCTCTAAGTTTAAGCGACTCAATCCGTTCTCGGACAATAGCTATATTCGTCTGCCAATCAGCGAGCAGGAACAAGAGGCAGACACGGTTGAAGAGCCCTCTTGGTTTACTTGTATGTGACCGCATGGCAATGTTTACTGGATTGAAAAGCGAACTAACAAACCGAAGTGTCTAGATGGGATAGATTACTAGTATTTGGCATATGTTTGGCCGGCGCAGTGGCCTGTTTTGTCATTTGTTTTGCCATACTGCCGGTTCTAGCATTGAAGCCAAGGAAATTCGCGGTACTGTAAGTGTGTTTCTGGTTGCTACTTTGTGGAGTCTTTGTAATCTAA
Source organism: Groenewaldozyma tartarivorans (assembly GCA_030574255.1). Classification (NCBI taxonomy): domain Eukaryota; kingdom Fungi; phylum Ascomycota; class Dipodascomycetes; order Dipodascales; family Trichomonascaceae; genus Groenewaldozyma; species Groenewaldozyma tartarivorans. The sequence goes on along the minus strand of JAJMEQ010000015.1, from coordinate 52,004 downwards.
CGATTGTAGGTGGACGCTTGGATCTATACTATTTGTTATATCATTTGGAGTTTTACAAGGTCCCATGGCTTATATCTTGCATTTAATATCCACCCCTAGGTTACCCTTCACGGTTGCATACTTTGGGTCAATAATACTGACGCTAGTGTTTAGTATTGGTATCAAATCTGCCATTTTGACATTACTGGCTGTCATTATTCAAATCATCGCTGCGTTATGGTATACTGTCAGTTATTTCCCATTAGGTGCACAATCATTGAAATTTGCTTCAAGAGTAGGTGCTCGTCAAGTCAACGCATGGATAAACTCGTAAATAAATATAGTAACTATAATTATATATATTGTTAAATAGATGTGGATATATGACTATCCATAGTATGCTCGTAACACTTTACCATTTTGGTCTACACTCAAGTTGAGTCTATAATTAGATAGAACTCTTGGACGATTCACTTCATTAGGGACTTACCGGTTTGTGCGAAAGTCACGAGTAGCAAGTGATCCTGGACCAAGGATTCGGTACGGCTCTGGAAGATCACTTTTCAGAAATGTACTTGGTCCATGCTGAATTGTAAGTTAGTTCAGGCAGGTTGAGAGATATTTAAGATGCTTACATGTTGATCTGGATTATCTACAATCGTCTTTCCTTCAAGTTTAGTGTTCCATTCGGCACTTCTGGCCTTCAAGTCTGTTTCTTCAAATGAGCTCATTGTCAAGCAAGTATTCGTGGTACTCGGCTTAACCTCTCAAAGTGTTTACAGAGCTAGCATACGTATACGTCAATTTACTGGTAGTAACTGAACATGTTAACCGAATTGAACAACCTACACTATAAAACAATGCCCCCACCTCTAAATGTTACGGTCACGTGGAAGAGTGTACATACAAATTAAAGGTAGCACTGGCGTTATCGCTATTACATTATGGTTATAATTAGGACCCAGAAGGCTCACGTGAAAAGAGCGTGGGGAGTGACCCAGTTGTTCAGTTCGATTAACATGTTCAGTTACTGCGTATATATAAGGATGCCGCGCAATCTCCGCAGAATGCGCTGGCCGTAAGTATAGATATATAACGTACGTATCTTATTATATTATATTATATAAGTATATATTTGAAATATATCGCGATATATCAGAAAGGGAATCTAATGTTGTTCTTTACGTGACAAAATGTTTAAATAAATAAAATAAATAAAATAAATAAATAAATAAATAAATAAATAAATATAAATTCTTTACGTGACAAAAATGTAGAAAAAATGTAGGATGTAGGATGTAAGAAAGATGTAAATGGTTGGTTAATCAATCTTGCTCAATCTTGCTCAAGGTGTAATCCCAGCATTCTCAGCTGCGTTAGCATTCTCAGAATCTAGAGAATCAGAATCCATGTTAGCAGCTTCCATAGCATATTCCTCAAACCTATCTTTGATGAAGCGTCCTAAAATACCGGCCTCTCCAAAGGCCATTCGCTCTGCATCCTCCGAAGTCATTAACCAAGTCGGATGAAAATCGGCAGGCGTAAACACTGGATTATCTGTTTTTATGGTGCGGTTATCTGGTACCATTGTTGATGGAGCACAAATAAATAAATACAAAAAGACAAGACAAAGAAAGACGGAGACGAGACGATTGGAGCACAAATAAATAAATATACAAAAAGACAAGACACAGCAAAAAGTTGAAAGACATGCAACCAACCTCAGCACATGCATGTAACAACCAAGCTTTCTACTTTCTATATTATATGAAGTACCTGTTTTAGACCTGTTTTAGAGGCCAACAAAGGCTTGTACAACTAAGGTTTTGGTGTCGCATTACCATAAATCTCTTTCTAAAGACGTACAATAGCATTAATCTCTTCTCCAAGGCTGGTAAATATAATAATATATATTAATACGAAGTGTCCGGATCCGATTGATAACATATCGCAATCCTTAAGCTTACAGGTACCTGTTAACATGTTGGTTACGCAATTAATTTAAGCGTGGAGGTTCATTAAGATTGTAATCACGAATTCGAAACCCCGTTGAAAAATGAGCTTGATGAGATGTCGAAGCATCAATATTCAGCATTGCTGAAGCCACAGCGAATATTTTCTTTCGCTTCTGGCTGGAATCGAATACCTAAATGAAGCGGTTTCCATTGAAGTAGATTATGAAAACTATCTGTAACGAACTTTGCTCTGAGAGATGAATTTTGTAATTGCCTAAAATGGCTGGTGACAGCGTCCATAAGGATGTTTGCTGCATATAAGTTAGCTTTTTAGGTTTCCCGTGCCAAGATGTTTCACATGGTCTGGTTTTGAAAGCGCAAAAAGCATATTGTTTCTGTGTAATTCGGCAAAACCCAGATTCTGCTCCTCGCATCAAGGGTTCCGCCCTTTAGTCGCAATATGGGTATATATACGCGTACGTATTGTACCACCTTAACGATCGCGATAACGATATATCTTATAACCCATTATATAAACTACCAGTTTAGACTCGCTAGTCATAGTACTAGTACTACCAGTTATCTTATCTCTATGCATTACTCAGTGAAGGATGATATCAAGGAAAGATATCAAGGAACGATATCAACAAAGGATATCAGTAAACGATATAATATCGGATATATGGCTTATATGCACAAGTGACATCCCACTGACAGACAACGATATGACTAATATACTCAGTGAAGGATGGACGACATTAATGCTCATATGATTGCGATGAATGGATAAACCGATGAACACCGTTCATGTACCCCAGAATATAAATCCCCGTCGATATCCGGATCCGCAATTTTTTTTTCTTCCTCTTACCAACCACTTTTTTTTCCTCTTTACAACTCAGCGACTTTTAATTCTTTGCCATTGAGTTGTGATATTCTTCAACATGTTTAAATCCCGAGCTAGATTGCAGCTCGAACTTGACAACAGCCAACTTCGAGATGAAATCAGCAGGCTCAAGCACTCTGTCGACTTCTCCAACAAAACGGAGAGAGCATTGAGAGAGGAGCTTGAATCAGTTCAATCACTTGCCAAATGCAATAAGCAAGCATTAAGCATTGAGAACCGTCGAGTTCGTGAACTCGAGGAGCAACTTCGTGCCAAGGAGGAAGTCGAAAAGATTTGAAAGCCAAAGTAGAAGACCTTAACAAGAAAGTTGACAAATACAAGTTAAAAAACAGTGATAAGGCCAACCAATTGAAGGTTAAAGAAAAAGCCGAAAGGACTTGAAAGCCGAAGTAGAAGAGCTTCACAAGAAAGTTGATAAATACAAGTTAAAATGCATTGATAAGGCCAACAAATTGGGAGTTAAAGAAAAAGCTGAAGTTCAACTGAAAGCTACAATTGGTCAGCTTCAGAAAGAGAGCAACGAAGATCAAGAAGCATTATTGGAAGCTCAGATCAAGTTGGAACATAACAAGATTGCTAAAAGACAAAAAGACTTAAGAAAAAAGGCAATTCTTAATGACGTTATAGGCAAATTGCGAGACTTGGAAGGCCAGCGAGAAGCTGATAAGAGTAGATGGGCCAAATTCGCTCTCGACGAAGGCCAGGCACAACATGAGTTGCTGGTAGAAAATATACGGCTCAAGAAAAAGCTTCTAGTGTGTGAAGAACAGCATACAACTCCAATTGAGGTGAATAAAATGCATAAGACTAATGAACAAACTGAAAAAGAGAATAAAACTCCTCGGGTTGCATTATCATCATCCATGCAACAACCTAATGTCAATAATAATACCAAGGAATTGCATGTCCATGACAATGCTCCAAGAAAGCCATTAGCTGATCAGCATTGTAGAATTACAGAAAGACCTCGACATGAGAGGTCCACCCCAATTATCGAGTAACAAAATGCCTATCAAAGCAGTACTCGCATTTTACACAGAACAGAGCATTATGAAAGAAGTGATAGATATTAGGAAGTGGCTAAAACTGAGAATGTTGAAGGAATATGCATGAAGGACGAATAAGGGTAAAATGGTTTGTACAATTTTAACAAAAGTATCATGGCAGAATGAAACAAGAATAAAAAATTCAAACAAAAAATGAAAGGAACAATAAAGACACCGTCGTGAATTCGCGACGAGATAAACAAGTTAAATTCAAAACAAATTTCCAAATCGGCAATCAAAGCAGACAAACTGTTATTAGTTTGGTGTTTTGTATCCATGGACTATCTGGTATGTTTTCATTACCAGAGATTAACGCAATAAACAAAAAAGTCAAGGCATTCTTGGGCTTTGTCAAGCAACTATCTCATTTTCAATCAGCATGTATTATCCAATTGGTTTTCTTTTCCCATGCCAAATACACATAAGCATAACTCAGGGCCACCCTTATCAATCAAATCAAAAATTCAATACAAGTTTTCGTTCAGCATTCAGCATCAACACATTCAACCAGCATAATCGTACTCACTTCAGCATTCTCGGCATTAGCAACTTCCAGTCTTCCATCTCTTTCAAATCAGACTCCGTTCAAGTTCCAATTTGGGCACTACGTTCGTCTTTAGTTTTCAGTTAGCTCCATTAATATTATTATTGCATCGGTTTCTCTATTTTCCTCGTAACCTTGTAGTAGTTCTTATGTAGATTTACCCGCTTTTCTTAGCCATGGGGCAATATACCGTAGGCCCGGCTTAACCAAAGTTTCCAAAGTCCCTTGCTGAATATTGTGTGTCCGTATAGCTAGACGGGTGGACATAGAAGGCAATAGAGCTGGGGTATTTAAAGGTAAGACCGGTATTATTAATTTACATGATTCATGAGGGTATTTGAACTTCGATTCCGAGCGTTGTAGTTTGAGGGCCCATATCTGTTAACCTGCCCCTGTGGTGCCCTGTACTGACCAAGAAGTCCTGATTTCTACTTTCCCGCAATAGCTTGAATGTTTGTGGACTCAAATTAGTACTTGCTTTTAGTACATATGGCAGGTTATCATCTTCTAAAGTATTGCCCTTTGTATCTGTAGATACATCGCTTACCTTGGGGTTCATATAGCTTTATCATTAGATATTTTTAACTTCTCCGGTTTATTATTGCAATTGACTAAATGTAATATTGTCATATTGAGTCGAACTATTGGATCCGGGATTTGGAATCGTACGGTATACAGATATAGATCTACGACGATCATGATCACGATTTATCAAATTATCATACACTTACCCTTACCACTACCACTTATGTTAACGCCGCCGGAAGCATTTGGATGTGTTCAGGATGAGATATATAGATGTGTATCACTGGATGCTGTGAATTTCCAATTCGTGCGAACTCTTGAATTGAGAACAATTTTATCACTTGAACCGGGGTTACCTTCTCGACCACTTCGACGATTCATCAAAGAAGAATTAGAAGAATCTGATGGTGATATACGACTTATCCATGTGCCGGCAAAGAATTGGACCCCTGAAGATGATTGGCAAGTATTGAGTCAAGAAACAATTCAAAAGGCATTTACTCATATTCTTAATAAAAATAATACACCATTACTTATAGTCGATCCAACTAGTACTATAGTGGGACTTTTAAGAAAATTACAACATTGGAATTTTAATTCAATTTTATCAGAATATAAATCTTATGTAGTTGGACCTCCTCGATATATTGTACAAGTATTTTTTGAAGTTGTTATTTTAAAAATTGAGGATCATGATGATAATAAAAAAAATGAACCATTTACTTTATATATTAATGTACCACAGTCAGATTTATTACCAAAATGGTTTACCCAACAAAAATTACAATGGGAAAATGAATGTAAATAGGTATTTTTATGAATAAGTTATTTAATGATCAGATGTCCGTTTTTCGTCAGTATCAATATGCCATACCACATAATTAGGTAGTCCAACTACTCTATAACCAGCGCGTTTAGCCATTTTAGCAAACCCTTCTGTTTCTGCTTGATTCTCAAATGCATATGCTGGGAAATTGATACCTGATCTATGCACATCTGCTTTGACCACTATATTTACTCCACCAATCCCATCCAAATCCAACTCTTCATCTTGATTATATCTCCAATCACCTAATCGAGCCATATATTTTCTACCAGTATCATATTGTTTATAACCTTCAGCCAATACTGTATCCTTTGGTAATGACTTGGCTAATTCTAGCCCTTTCTCACTTTCTACCCATGAATTATAATCAAATCGTCCTTCAACATCTTTCCCATCTCTATAACGATGGAACCAAATATTAGGTACAATGATATCAGTATCATGTTTAATGAAATCTTCAATAATTGAACTAGGGTTCTCGACGATATCAACATCACGCCATAGTACCCAAGAATGGTAAGTTTTCAATGCAGATGCTAAAAGATAGTTTCTGGCTCGTCCCATAGCTTTTCGTCTTGGACCTTGAGCTTCAAATGAATGCTTTTCTGCAACATCTTTATATCCAGCAACAGAGAAGTCTTTAGTGAAAATTTCCACATTATTAAAAGGATTAGATGCACTCTGAGCATTTTCAAGTTCCTGTGTTAATATAGCCATAGTTTCGTCGGTACTATCAGAAACTAAAAATCCTAAATCAATAAGGTCATGAGGATAACTTAGCGCCATAAGCAGTTCAAAATATTTGGGTAAATATGGAGCAGCATTTTGTAATGGAGTCAAAATTAGTACCCTCTCCTTCTGTTTGACTGCATCTTTAGTAGATTTGATATTATTTAAATCAATATAGTTGATAGTCGAGTTTGGATTCTGGATAACTGGTTTATGCGTATTAAATCGTACTGGTGTAGGCGATTTCCTATGCCAATCCGAATAAGTATTGATATCCATCTCTGCAGGAGACATTGGAGGTCCAAAGCAATAATAGTTCTTCAAGTTTTGTTGAGTAGTTTTCACTGAAGTAATAATAATCCAAGCAACAATAGCGGCCGCCAGTAAATACAAAACTTTGCCCTTAGTGACTACTGTCCTGGTTAGCCCAGGCACTTCCCGTAAACTAGGCAACTTGGCTCTGCCCGCGTCAAGCTTCTCCCTCAGCTCCTTGTACCGGGGAATCTTGTCTGATATTGCAACCATTGTTATTAGGTGGCTATAGTGCAGTACTGCCTCTAGGATCTCCTAAATTCTCGCAAAAAGCCCTGAAATGAACTTTGATTCACGATCAAGATCGATCGCGAGCTTGTGCGCCAGCACTATACTGTTTAGCTAGGGGTGGTCGATGAACAAAGCTTCAACCGGTTCTAAACCTTAACTTTGACCGATCAATATTGAACTTTAAATTTAGTAAGAATTTAAACGAGTTCGAGATTTTAGAGAGAACGTGGTAAATGCCAACAACGATTTAAAGGACTAGACGAGATACGCAAAACTGGATACTTAAATGGTGTTCTGCAGATTGAGAGTAACATTTTGATATAAATAAAGCATGTACTTGGAAATACGCCTTTTTCCGTATATCCGTAAATACCATGGAGTCCAGCTGCATGCAGGAAGCATAGCATTCGAATCATCAAGTTCGAGCTGACTTTTCATCTTGTGAGTCGGTTATTCATCTGATGTTCAGTATTGTAATATCTTTGAATATATATACTCTTACCTTTTACATGTTGAAGGAAGGCTTTATTATGACAAATTCAACAGTTACATATATAGATCAATATATACGTCTACTTACGAATATATGGCTTCAAGAGTTGGTATGCTTTCTGCAGCTCCTCTTACTGTTACGGCAATAGCTGCCGCTTGAGAGGCAAATTCGAGTGCCCCATTCATTGCTTGACCCTGAGCAATTTGGCCGGCAAATGCCCCCAGAAATGTATCACCAGCACCGGTAGTATCCAAAACTTTTAATTTAGGTTTGGTTGCTTGTATAACTCCTATTTGATTGCCATCAAAATACACAGAGCCCAATGACCCCAATGTGATAATGACTTTTTTACAGCTTAGCTTTTGTGACAATTGAATAATGACCGTTTTGGCCCAATTGACTAGTTCAGCTTCCTCGTTGGGGTCTTCCTTTTCACCCGCTAAAACTGTAGCTTCATGAGAATTAACAATCAAGTAATCAACATATTGGAATATCTCATTGGGTGTATCAGCTGATACTGGTGATGGATTATAAATAGTAGTGACTCCAAGCTCACTGGCAAGCTTTAGTGCCGCATAAACTGTACGTAATGGGATTTCATTTTGTACTATTAAGATCCTTGTATCTTCAAAAAGTGATTCGGTTATATCTTCGGGTACCCAAGTACCATTAGCTCCAGGATAAACTAAGATCCTATTTTCGCCTGATTCAGCATCAACGATTATTGCTGCCACACCTGTACGATGTTGAACGTCCTCCAATATAGTAATCCCATCAATTCCTTCTTTATTTAAAGCTTCTTTTAACTCGTGGCCAAAGGGATCGTTACCTACTCTTGCCAGCAAGTCTACTTTGACAGACTCAGCGGGGCTCAATCTTCGAGCTGCTAACGCCTGATTGGCACCTTTTCCTCCATGATGAGTTTCAAAATTCTCAGCTGGAACTGTCTCGCCTCCTTTAGGCATAGTCACAGCGGTTGTGACCAGGTCATAGTTGATTGACCCTAATACTGTTATCTGATCCATTGCAATTTTCTTGAGAATGAAATATTCGCGCGCCGGGGACCCCCAGATCGATCTACGTATTAATGCTTTATATAACGTACGTTAACGCTTGTTAGTGTTATTAGTTATAGGTTATGTTAGTACTACTAGGTGCACGTGACCAATTTAGGTAATTATTATCATTATTAGCACTTGAGAATTGGCACCAGGCAAAGTATTCTTGGGTCCATTAATATTAATATAATTCAACTATTTACAGATTATTCTCGGTCTCACGGATCCGTGCTATGTAAGTCTTGGAGATGGTGTTCCATGCAAGCATATATTTCTGCATACACAATTGAGTGCAGGTTTGCTCGGAAGAAGTCAGACTTGGTCCAGGGTTAGGAACACATTTCTCAAAACAGTTCTCGGTCAATTTCTATCAGTTAGCAACGGTACCGTGGGCGCCTAGGCTTGGTATGATCTGTGTGAGATCAACGAGTAACATACATTGACTAACTCAGTGGCATTTGCGACGGCCAGCTCCTGAGCCAATTGCTGACGAATGAGTTGTTTGGTGTCTACAGCAGCGGATGTCGTGTCTGCGGGTGATTCCTCCGAGGATTCTTTCTTTCCAAAGAATCCAAACGCCATTTTGCTGAATGTCTTGCAATTGGAATCCAAATAGAATTTGGAAAAAGTAGAATTTCAGTTTGCAAAATCAATTAACTTGTCTGCCGTGCACACGTACGTATAACGAATATGCGATTATTTGCCGGCAAAGTATTGTCCGTCATCACGTACTACACATTTGTTACTCGGGCTCTATTTACTTAGTACTCGGGACCATTTGATTCCAGCTATCTAGCAATAGCTTATTTTCCAATGATCGATATCGATGGAATCATTTAACGTTAACGTTAGCAACAGCTTTTGTAAAAGTTTTGTTATTAATATATATAGCTATAGCTATAGCTACTAATTCGTGAAAATTTTATGGCTACTCCACTGACATTCCCAGCAGACGTGTTTGCAAGGCTAGCGCCGGAGCTTTACCTTCAGAGACATCTCGAACAAGGGCTGCGACCAGCAGGTCCTAGGGCTCTTGAAGATTTCCGGCCTGTAGTCATCAACACTACACTGCAATCCTCGGAAACTTCTTCGTTTTCACCAATTGGTTTTGCAGCCGTTCGCAGCGGTGGCACATCATTGATATGTAGTGTGACGGCTGGTGTCACTGAGAGTATAGATGGCGGTGGTGTTTTCGCTAACGTCGAACTGGCTCGTAATGATGTGCAGGGCACTGCTAATGGCAGTATAACTGGAGGGAATCGTTTGCCCTCCCAAGAAGAAATGGTGCTTTCGCAGCAAGTACAACAGATTTTACGGTCAGCAACCATTGGTGTTACTGATTTGAGCACTTGTAAAGACGGGACGCAATTGGTTATCAATGTTACGTGTATGGTATTGAGTAGATCAGGGCCACTCTTCGATCCAGTGTGGAATGGGATAATGACCGCATTGAGCACGACAAAAGTGCCCAAAACCAAATTACATCCCGATAATGATACCGAGCTACTATGGGATGCCGAGGTTGAGCCAGTGCCGTTAAAGTTCAAGCCATCAGTTGCTAGTTCGTTCGGCTTGGCCGTGAACCCGAAGGATTCAAGCACCGTCGTCTTGGCTGATCTCGAGGGAGAAACAGAAGAGGCTACTATCAAGGACACAGTAAGTGTGTGTGTTTCCCAGGAATCTCCTGAAATGCTCACTTCGGTGTCAATTGCCTCGCCTACAGTGCCAATTACTAGAGAAACGCTTTCAAAGATCTTTACTATGGCCAGAAACCGGCGTTTATGATACTCGCCAATTGGAGCGCCCGGCAATACCGGTTACCGGCTCGAGGCTCTTTATTTGATGTTCTCATTGTACGAGCTGACTATGGTAATAATACTAACAAAATCAATATTGCCAAACGTTGGACAAATCATCATTGGCCAGTAACCGAGATAACGATTATATCGATATTATGTCGAAAAATCGCGATCACGGCGCCGAGTGGGCCTAATTTTAATAATAACGTTAAAATCATTTTGTGCGCGCGCGTATATGGAAATTTGTTGGGGAGGAAGTATGCGGCTGACCGGCTCAACACGTTGAATTTAGCCATATTAACATTAGTGATCATTTTAGCCTGCGTTATCGTGGTTGGTGCTCGGGAAAGGAAATCCCTGCACTTTCCTTTTATTAACACTGGATAGACCAAATAAATTTTCTAATCACACCAGAAAAACAAACCAAGAAAAAAAATTTTTTTTTCTCTCCTAATATCCTCTAATCCCTTCGATATCCTCTCTCTAGTGGCTTGTTTTTGGGTGCTCAGGATCTTGTTTCCACCATTCCAGAAGGGTGTCTTATTTTTTGACTTGGTTTATTTACGTCACTGAGTTCCTTATCACGCACACGCTCTCTTTCACATAGGTCTGCGCAGAAGTCGTGCACCAAATCAATCCCTTGTATAAAACACAACAACAAAAAACCTTGGGGATAAAGCAAAAATGTCGTCAGTCACAGTTACTCAGCGTAAAGGCGAGTCTCAGTCTAGCAAAGACTCTGCTCCAGTTGGAATTGACATGTACGGAAATGAATACGAGGCTCCTACGTTCACTTTGAAGGAAATCTTGGCCTCTATTCCTCCAGAATGTTTCAAACGGGATATGCTCAAGTCCATGAGCTATGTGGTACGAGATGTTGCCGCTATTGTAACTATCGCTTACACTGCTATCACTTTTATTCCTCAATTGGAAAATAAGTATCTTCGATTTGTTGCTTGGGCTGTTTATGGATGGCTCAATGGATTGTTTGGTACGGGAATTTGGATCTTGGCCCATGAATGTGGGCATCAAGCATTCAGTGAATCACGATTTGTTAATGATTTAATGGGATGGCTTATGCATTCTAGTGTTCTTGTTCCTTATCAAGCTTGGAAAATCAGTCATGGTAAGCATCATCAAGCTACATCTCATTTGACTAAGGATACTGTTTATATTCCTAAAACAAAAGAAAAATATTTTGGTGCTTTGAATTATGAAAATATTAAAGAAGTTACTGAAGAAGCACCTATTGTTACTTTATTCTGGTTAATTGTTCAACAATTATTTGGATGGCCTGCTTATTTGTTTGGTAATGCTGCTGGTCCAGATTTCAAGGTTAAATCCAAATTTGAAGCTAATCATTATTTACCTTCCAGTCCTCATTTTGATCCTAAGGATTTCTATCAAATTTTACTTTCCGACTTGGGGATTATTCTTGCTTTAACTATTTTGTACAAGTCTGTTCAAACTTGGGGGTTTTCTTGGGTGGCTCTTGTTTATGGAGTTCCTTATCTTTGGGTTAACCATTGGTTGATTCATATCACATACTTACAACACATTGACCCAAGATTGCCTCATTATGATGCCAATACTTGGACTTATGTTCGAGGTGCTTCATGTACTGTTGACCGTGAATTTGGGTTCATTGGTAAACATATTTTCCATGATATTATTGAGACTCATACTTGTCATCATTTTGTATCGAAGATCCCCTTTTATAATGCTCGAAAGGCTACTGAGGGAATTTCAAAGGTAATGGGTAAGCATTACCTTAAGGATAACTCAAGCTTTATCTTGTCCTTGTTCAGAGTTGCTCGTGCTTGCCAATGGGTTGAGGGTGATAATGGAGTAAGAATGTACCGAAACCGAAACAATATTGGTACTGTCAAGCCAGAAATACCACCACCAGGTAAACGTCTGGAATAGATCTATAGATAAATTTATAAATACATAATATATACACCGTTGACTATTGATTTTCAGTAGCTAGACTACCATTGTAACTCGATAATCATGTTACTACCATGGTAACCTGGACAATTCTATTTTGATGCAGCAATATACAATGGGTAACGAGTTCTTTTTTTTTTTTTGTTTAATTTTTTTTGTTTATTGAGACTTTGCAATTGCATCATTCCTATAATTACCAAAATCAACATCAAATAGATCATCGAATTTGAGCATTGACTCCGCTTTAGCAAGATCCATACGACCTTGTTGTAAATGAGAATGATTATCCAGACCACAAAACTTAATGGCCTCCTCTGGCGGTACAGTTTTTCTTCCTTCTTTGAAAACAAATTTAGATAATCCCATTGCACATACTTGACCATTAGCTAATTCGAATCTCGATACAATAAATAGCCATTTAGAATCCCATCCTAACACTCTTGAAACTACTCTGTACCGTGCATAAGGACCAATTTCCTTACGGAATATACAACTGACCCCTCCTAAGGGAGTATAAGCCCATTTACCCGATTTATCATATTTGGCGAAAAATTTACCAAATAAATTCAGCATAAGTTTTGTACGTGACATATCAAGGTCAATAAAATAAGTGGAATTGGATTTATGCATGTTGGTATCCATATCAAGTAAACATACGAATGAAGTATATATAGATGGTGTAAAAACTGAAAGAGTTTGGGTTTTCCAAGTTTTGGTAAATTTTGGATCAAGAACATAATGACGGAACATGTACCAATAAAATCGGATATGATACACCCATGGTAGTGATTTGTAATTAATTAGTAGAAATATTAATCCTAGAATCTTTGCTATTCCCATTGTCCGGAAACTGTCTATAACAAAATGTCAAAATAGTGCACTCTGTTGACCATATATATATATAAGCTAGACCAATTGCAGTGTTATAATTATGATGAACCCCGGAGCTCGAGTATACGTAGTAACGCCCAAGCCAATCAGACTGCATATCAGTTATTTTCCGGACTTTATCCACACGATTTCCCCTAGCTAAGCCGGGGGAATCAATGTTTAATGCATTGAACGTACGGAGAATTGTACCATCTTATAAAACGTCATCATCTGGTCATTGAAGTTCCCCGTATATACTCGAGCTCTGATAAAGCGTACCAGCTAGATAGCTACAAAGGATAGAACCATTTACTCAATGCAATATTAAAGGATAAAATATAGCAGATAAACCCATTTATTATAAACTAATTAATATAAAACTATTTAATATAATAAAAACCCAAAATTAAAAATTAAAAATTAAAAATTAAAAAACTAATTGAATAGAAACCAGAATTTTAGAAACAAACTTTTTAGTTACCGAGCAAAGATTCAATTCCCTCGGGGAAAGGATTCAAAAAGCTCAATTCTTCCTCCTCTTCTTCCTCATAGTCGTTATCTTCCTTGTCAGCCTTGCTGTAAGAAACGTCAGTATAAGGAGAAGGAGAGCCAGCAAAAGAAGGCATGCTGTCAGCAATAGCCTGGCTCACATCGCTGCTTGTATATCCATAGTAACTCTCAGGGTAGTAAGAGGCAGCATTAGGATATTGTTGCTGGTATTGTTGCAACTCTTGTTGGTATTCCTCAACATCTTGCAAATACTTGTGTTGAGCACGGAAGTACTCACTGTTAGAATATTGTCGTGCAACAAGGTTGGCCTCGACTTCGCCTTCAACCTCAGCTGGTGCCTCGACAGGAGTTTCGGCAGCAACTTCCTCCTCAGGAGCTGGGGCTTCTGGGGCTGGGGCTGGGGCCTCGGCTATTTCCTCTTCAGCAATGTCCTCTTCAATGGGAGCAGCACCGGAGCATCCGCCTCCGCATCCGCCTCCGCATCCACCGCCGCCGCCGCATGGTCTTGGTGGGGCAGGACCGGGAGCTGGACCGGGAGCTGGAGGGCAGTAAGGTGGGTAGGGTTGAGGTTGAGGATAAGGAATGCATGGGACGGGTTGAGGAGCAGGGGCAGGTGGTGGGGGAGGTGGTGGTGGAGGAGGTGGTGGTGGTGGTGGTGGAGGAGGAGGAGGTGGTGGTGGTGGAGGAGGAGGTGGTGGTGGTGGAGGTGGTGGTGGTGGTGGTGGAGGAGGAGGAGCAGGAGCAGGAGCAGGTGGACAGTATGGTGGTGGTGCTGGAGCAGGTGGAGGTGGTGCTGGGGCAGGTGGAGGTGGTCTAGGAGGTCTAGGACCAGGGTGAGGCTTGGGGTGAGGTCTAGAACCGCAGTCATCACCACTGTCGTCACCATCATCACCACTGTCATCACCGCCATCACATCCACCATCATCTTCATCATCTTCTTCATCATCATCACCACCACATTCATCGTCATCATCACCAAAGAACCAATCACAGCAGTAGTTGTTTGAAGTACCCTTTTCTTGTCCGCAGTTTTCGCAGATAGCATTCACCTTTTCAGTGGCTTCAGTAACGCCAGTGGCTTCAGGAGCAGAAACTTCATCCTTCTTCTTGAGCCATCCGAGAGATCGTTTCCACCATCCACCACCGCAGCCGCCGCAACCACCGCAGCCACCGCCGCAGCCACCGTCACAGCCGCAGCCACCGCCGCCAAATCCAAAACCGCTAAGCAAACCGCCGCCGCAGCCACTATCGCAGCCGCCGTCGCAACCACCGTCGCAACCACATCCACCGCCAAATCCAAAGAGTTTGGCTTGAGGATCAACAGTAGTCTCAGCTTCAAAAGCCTCGCCAGTAGCAACAGCTTCGTTAGCACCACTTTCAGTAGCAGAAGCAGCAACTTCTTCAACTACACAGTCACGGTCCCAGTCATGACCACGTCTATGGGGTCTGTCCCATCTGTCATAGTCACAATCACGGTCCCATTCGTCATGATCCCATCGACCATCATGTCTTTCCTTATCCCATCGGTCCCACTTATCGTGGTCCCATTTGTCCCATCTCTCAGGTCTGTCCCACTTGTCGTGATCCCAGTCGTAGTCATGACAATCTCTGTCATGATCCCATTCAGAGTCCCAGTCGTGGTCCCAGTCATGATCATGGTCCCAATCATGGTCCCAGTCATGGTCCCAGTCATGATCATGGTCCCAGTCATGGTCATGCTTCCAATCGTAGTCATGATCCCAATCGTGGGGTCTCCAATGGTCATCACACCTATCATGGTATCGTCCTACACGAACATCACCAGTAGCGATAGCGGTGGCAGCAACACCAGAGCTAGTTGGTACAGCAGATGAAGATGCAACAACAGCAGTGGTCTTGGTGGGCTTACCCAAAGGAGCTGAACCAGGAGGGGGTGCAGACCCATTAGGAGGGATAACAGTAGGAGGAATCTGTGCGCTTGAAGTAGCAGCAGCGGCAGCAGATGAAGAGGCAAGAGAAGCCCGTCTTTGCAAGAAAACAGGGTTACCAAGGGCGGCGCCGGCCACCAATTGGGCCAACAACACCTTTTGGGAAAGAGTGACCTGCATTATAGTTTGTTAATATAAATCAAAATACAGGAGAAAAAGCAAGGTGTACAGACAGCAAGGGGAATCGATTTGGAGGGATGATTCGGGGGGTATTTATATTCTTGTCTTCAAGGGATTCTATGGAATCTCGCAAACCGGGGTAATTTGAGCCCAGTTTCTCTAAGGTAAATCTCGGTATCTCAAAAACATTTGGCACGGGGTAAAAATCTTAGGTTTATTCATTCATTTTTTGTTCAATGCGAGATTGAGTTTTTCAGTGTTAAGCGAACTCCTCATTGCATGGAAAATATTTATGGCGAGGTGTGAAATTTCAAAAAAAAAAATTAAAAAAATAAAAAAATAAAAAAAAATTCAGATATCAAAATAATAAAGTAAAATAAAACACAAAAAACCGTTAACGTTAACGCCGATGCACAGAAAAGCCGTTGGAAGTTTAACGTTAAAATTAAAGTTATCTCGTTAACAGCAGCGTGGATCCCTGATTTGCCGAGACCCACACGCTCATACAAAACCTATCGTTTAAACCGTTTAAGATTGCATAATTCATCGTAGTTTGGTTTGTTCCCTTCGCAGAGGCGTTTGTCTCATTTCTCCTACCAGCTCGCTGCCATATAAGAGAGAAGAGCTCTTTCAACAGCTAATTCGGCTAGCATTCGTCTAGGAGGCTCATTTCGTTGCATATTCTCGAACAGCAAGAGCATCCATTAGGAGGTAATAAGATATTTTAAAAAATTAATGAGCACGGACTTTTTCAGGACATTATATTTCTCTTCTATCTTTTTCGCTTTTCTGCTTTTGGTTTTTGCATTTTTTTAGACGTCAAGTGTCAGTTTTGGCCTGGTTTGTTTTTCTCTTCATTTTCCTCGCTAACGGTCATTTGAATGAGTGGTCGTCCGCCTTCTCCACCGTCGCCTGTTTCGGCATTCCCCTCTGGGAGACATATAATGGTAATGAATAACACTGCATCAAATAACAAGGACACTACTTTGCAAGCACACTCAAGTAGAGAGTCTCATAACGGTAAAACTGGCGAACATTACTCCCGGTCACAGCCGCCTCCTTCTCCGAAGTTATCACATCACAGTTCTAGTAAAAGTACGGCGCCTGGTTCAAATGACCAAGTTGTAAGCGATTCTGACAGCGTAAATAATGGGTTATTGTTTCGGCCTCCCAGTTTGGCAAGTAGTGGTGAATCTCCTAAAAGTGGCACTAAAGTCAAGGAAAATTCACAATCTGTAAAGGCGTTGCTTCCCTTAGATTATCGGTTAGAAGAGACAGACCCTAATGACCGGTCAGGAACTAGAGGAGGGTATTTTGACAAGTATAGCGTACAATCATGGGTACCACATGTTTATTCTCCAACGGTACAAAGTCCAAGTTATAACAATACGGCAACGATTTCTTCGGCAACAACACCCACGTCAATCTCCGAAGTTACGTTGCCCAGCCCCTTGCCTACGACTGTTACAACGGTCACCCCGCCTCCTCTATCAACAATAGATTTGATGGCCACGCATAGAATCGCTAATGCAAGTCAGAAAAAGCAGCGTCAAGAGTCAATGTCAAGCATACAAGGTACGTTGTATAGGCAAAAGCTTCAACAACAACAATTACAACAACAAATTCATCAATCAAACCGTTATAACCAACCATATCGCAGACGATCACAAGGTGGTACATCATCTGGTAGCTCAAAATCTGTAAAGGGTGCGCCTATCCGAACATCTCCGTCGGCTGTATCATTACAACCCTCTGTATCAATCCCATCTTCGGTGGTAGATGAGGAAGCAACATATTCTGATGATGAAATCTCCATGAAGCAATCTGACTTTAGTAATGAGTCGAGGTCGAAATCTGCAGGCGCGGACAGTCTAGAATATGGAAGCAGTACCAAATCAACAAAGCCTCGTCAATTGTCAACCGATGTTGAAGATTTGGACGCATCAGCGGCTGCTATTAGCCCTCCATTGGCGTTATATATGCATGTTCCAAGAATTTATGGCAAAATTCCTCCACCGAGTCTAGAAGCACATTGCTGTAATAGAGTTAATGAGAAACTTTACATTGCAGGAGGAATAACCTCGTCAGGAGTTTACAATGAGACTTTATATGTGTTTAACTGCCGTGGTAGTGTGATTGCCTCACCGCCTGCGGGATCAGGGACCGAAACGAACTTACCACGACGGTCAGGAATGGCTTCATGTGTTGCCGGTGATTACATTTATTATTTTGGTGGTGAACATGCTGGTGCATGTCTTGCTGGGATGTATGCATTGCATACTCGAACTTATAAAGTAAGTAAGGTCGAGCTACGACACCGTGGTAAGTCCATTCCATTACGGAGAGGGCATAGCATGGTATATAATGATAAACGAAGAGAAATGTATGTTTTTGGTGGGATCGATAGTTATGGACAATATTTGAATGATATTTGGAGAATAAAGATTGATCCTGATGATGATAATGATAACGATAATAATGACAATGTCGAAGAATACAATAATGATGGTCGAAATGACATTGATATAAATCAATTATCAAGTCCCAATAATTTAAAGAGGTCGTCACACTCTAAACGGACGAACCCACTTATATGCGAGGCCTTTGAAGTTGCAAGTCTTGACAAGGATACCGATAATTGGCCCTCACCGCGTGCATACCATACCGCACATAGTCTGCTTAGTCGAATGCTGATATTTGGTGGTGGTAATAATACCGAACAATGTTGTGGAGATGTATGTTGGATATTTGATTTTGATCGTGTTCAATGGCGAAAGTATGATCCTAGTTTAAAGCCATACCCTCATATGAATATAACTCAGGATGATGAGAATGGTGCATCTTTAGGAAGAAGACATCACTGTTCCACTCTTATTGGAGGTAGCTCGTTATTAGTGTTGGGCGGTATCAACCATCAAGGGGAGTATATAACTGATTGGCTTACACTTGTGAATTTTGAATCACGCACATGGCATAAGCGGCCCTGTAATGGAATCCAGGGTTTAATGAGAGTCAACCATAAGATAGCCGCTTTTGATTTGCGAGTATACGTGGTAGGCGGTCGACGTCCCGAAGGGATAGTAGGTGGTATCCAAGTAATTGAAGTACCAAATGTAGCCATTTAGAATAAAGAGAATTTATCTATCATAATTTCATAAATATTTAATTATTATTATTATTATTAATATTATTATTGTTGTTTTCATTATATTACATTATTTATACGTTATAGCTAGTTTTGAAGTTGACCATCGTTGAGGATCAATCAATGGATTACCCTTCAGCACTAAATTTAACAGCCGTGGTAATGGTTCTTTAGTTCTTAATGCTTGTAAACCTTGTAAAGTGCTTCCATTATCACTTATATCTAGAAAATGAAGTCTCGTTAGTCGTGCTTGAATCAATTTGGTTTTATAATCGCTTGATAATGACACCCCACAGTTACGAGCACATAACACTTTAAGTGAACTTAACCCGTATTTGGCACCAATTCGTAATAATATGTCCCATCCATTTCCAATATCACTAATACGCAAATATTTAACGTCAGGTATCCATGTTTTGTAATGAGTTTCCAAGTCGTTACCATCGCATCCTCTCAAATCCAATGTATATAATGGACCTTTAAATGGTAATTCTATTAAAGGTCCTTGATAACCATTTAAATGTACTTCAGTTAATGACCACCATTTATGAAGATCAATTTTAGGTTGATGTTTCATCCCACGGTTATGTGCTAATGAAAGAGAACGTATTCTAGGTGGAGACCGTTCTTCAAGGTAACTAAATTGACATCCATCAAGACAAAGTTCAGTTAATGATGGTAATTTATATAATCCCTTAAGATTACTTAAACGAGAATTATTTTTCAATCTCAATTTTGTTAACCTTGGTAATCTAATACTTTCAAAATCAATTTGTTTAATTCGATTGTTGCATGCAGTAAGAATTGTTAGGTTATACTTGTTCATTATGAGATCCTGAATACTTTCCAATTGATTATTATCCAATAATAATGTACATAGTTTTGTTAATCCTGATAGTAAATATCTTTGAACAGGTGACCTTAATTGATTATTTGATAGATCCAAATGTACTAAATTAACTAAATGTGAAAATGATGCCAAATCTCCTATTTGATTTTCACTAACATTTAATTCTTCAACAATTAAAGGTACCCCTTGTACATGACGAATATTATTACCACGAGCATTAATAATTTTTGCATTAGGACAAAGTTTATCAAGACCAACAAGAGTATCAAGATTTTGGTACGATATATCTATATCTTCAAGTGATTGCCATGATTCTACATCCTGATATCGCCATGTTAATGCTCTAACCAAATCTTGATATCCACTTGAAAAGGAGTTGTTCAAATGCGATACGTTGGTAGTGTCATCGTGTGAAATTGGTCCATTCCTCCTGAAATGATGTCCTGTACCCCTTAATATACTAGACATCCCTGCACCATTTTCATTAGCCTCAGGAATCTTTTGTAAAGGTGTTGATTCATATACTCGTTTAAAGTCCATAGGTGAGCTGATGGGTTCATGAAATTGTACATTTCGAAAGCTCTGTGAAAAGCTTGGTTCCTTTGGCTCTAATTCTTCAGGTTCAGGCTGTTTCTTTGGCTGGGGCTTTGGTTCGACTTTCGCTATCTGTGGCCGCTCCTTCTGTACCTGGTTGGGAATACATTCCTCAAATGATTGTTCAGCTATTGGTGGATCAATGACCTTCTTTTGCTTATTCTCGTTCACAGATTGACTAGAGGGTGATTCAATAGATAGGCTTGTCTGAACACCCATCTCTCGCGTACTAGCTCTTGAGCTTTGTATACTCACTTGAGCACTCGCATCATGAAAAGACCTCTCTTCGGTTTGTGTTTGCTCATTGATTAGTGGCCTAGAAGTTGGCGGTCTATTAATTGATCGTGGTGGTGATGAAGGTGGATATTGTAGTTTTGTAGGACGATTGCGTATTGGTTCCTCAGGAGTATTTTCGCCATAATCAGCACTACTGATATCATTTCTTTCATTATTATCATTAATATCATTTGGCCTCACACCATCGTCGGCCAGATGATCACTTGAACTCTCCATCCCAGCAAATACATCTTCCTCTGCTTCAACTCTAGTTGATCCCGTACCATAAGTATTCCGATCATGACTCCTTGTTTTCCACACGTTACGTACATCATCATACTTCATTAGATTATTTTCAAGAGGTAAATGTTTGGCCAAATCATCTTTTCCAATAAATTTCATTCTTGGATGAGGGTTCATCGGTATAGGTTCTGGTACAGTTGGTAATTTATCCACGGGTGCTTGTGGTTCAACCATAGATGATGAGCTTTTTCCATTTTCACTAGTCCAATCTTCCTCCGAAAATTCTGTTACATCGCCATTTGCATTAAAGGAGTTATGTTGAGGAGCCTCATTCCCAGGTTTATAAAATGCACTAAGTCCTTGGAGCTGGACTTCTTGAACCGCTTTATACGCTTCCAAACGAAATGATTCATTTCCTCTGTCATCGATCTTTTCATGGTGAATATCTTCTTGTGGGTCTTGACTAGCCATTCCAAAGTGAAAAGCAGCGTTGCGAACATCCTGTTCTGCCTCTCTGAAAAACTCTTCATTACCACGAGGCTTCCTTATAGGACTATCTTGTGGTTGTGGTTCAGGGTTCTCAATAAAACTGCTAGAATATTGTTCACTTGTGTTACTCAAGCTATTTTGAGCATTGTTGTTGTTATCCTCATCGCCAGCGATATTCTGTATAAATCCATTCATAACTCCCCGGGTATACGTATTCTGATCTTCTTCGAATATTTTTAATGGTGACTCATGTTCTTCTTGGTGGGAGCTTTCCAACGGGGTTGAAGGTCGTTCCTCTTCATCAGTGGGTGCTGTAGTAGGGGCAGTGTTTGGTATTTTCCTACGTTCGCTAAGCAAAGACATATCATCTGAACTTTCATAATCAGACGCTTGTTCATCCGCATGTCGTCTTGCAGAAGCATTGATTTGGTCTTGAAATAATACCCGGCTAGGAGAGCTATTCTGTTTAGTAGGTGACATATTTGGCTGATAAAATGGACTATCCTTATCATTATGAATCGAGTCATGTCTTTCAAACAAATAACCGAGGTCATTCGTCTTCTTCTTTCGCTGTTTCTCCTCTAATGCACGTTTCCACTCTGCAGTCTGTTTCTCATTACCAACAGCAATTTTAGTGGTAGCCAAGGGTACACTATCTCCTGACCCTTGAGAAATATCGAAATTCTCCGACTCATGAGAAGGCATGTTAATTACTGGCCCCTCGTGATTATCCAAATCTTCATTCTGGTGAACCTCTGATTTTTCCTCATCCCCATTTGACCTCCAAGTCACTTCTGATTCAGCTTCAGTATGAAAATCTTGCAATTGGTCATTATTAGTAGGACTCCAATCGAGTAAGCCCTCAGAATCCTTTAAAGTTACACCTTTAACCCGCTTGCTGCTATTCAAGTCACTATGTTGCATCATTGCCCGTCCCAGATCATCTTTAGTAAATGATTTCATAATGAAATTCTCGTCGTCGGAAGCTATTCCTCGTTGGGCTCCCATGATCGAACCTTCCAATCGCACCTGAATCCTTTTATCTGCTTCCATCGTGAAACAAGGTACGGACTCTCCCCGAATGTCTCAGGCGGCGAAAACTAAAAAAAAGAGGGTTTGAGAGTGTGGTATGTGAAATAATTATAATCACTTAATATTTGGGGTTTGTTTTGTTTTTTTTTCGTCCAAAGAGAGCTCGCGTTTAAAAGAAAAAGTTTATCTCTCGATTTTGCGTGTGTACTTAGAAAAACAACAACAACAAATGCCAGCCGCGCAGCAAATTAAGCACGCGTTCTTGATTAGAAAAGTAAACAAATATATTAACGTTAACCTATCTCATCGAACCGTATAAGTGGTATCGGCCAGTAGAGCCCTTTAAATAATTCTCCCACAACATATTCAACCCAGTTATTAACACCAGTTGCAGTCTAGACTTCCTAGGGTTCCAAGTCTAACCAGTACATTTCTGATTTCGTGGACCTACAAGGGTAGAGAATTAGTCTGTCTCATCCCATTGAAGCGTCTTGTCGACGGAAGCAACGCTTACTCACAAGACAATTCTTAACGATCTTTTGGATATAAACAAACTCATTTTTTAGGACCCTGGGCCATTTATCTTAAAGCACCCCATAGAGGTTCCCTTCTAGTACTATTTTTTTGGCATACTGACTTATTACATACACTCTCTGGATAACCAGGTACCCCATGTCTAGGCCGGTCAGTCGGAACGGCGAAGTCTCAGTTGATATAGCTGCTGACCAACGGCCTCATCATCAACAATTGCAACGTTCATATGAATCGGATGAGATCCATGTACCGTCTGGTGTGCAGTACGAGGTTCTACGGCCGGTATTTGAGACCAGCATGGGACCCGAGGTGTACTATCCTGCTGTTACGCAACAGAATAACCCCGCTGATGAAATGTGGCTAACTCCGCCAACGCCAGATATGACCGTCGTCGGGAATGACAAAGGGGTGTATGTTGAGTCGCATATGATGCAACATTTACCTCCTCATGAGTATTTAGAGCAACAGCATGAACAAATGATCCAAGACTTTGAATATATTGACGTTAATGCATTAATTAATGACCCTTCATTAGGGGTGACTAATATGCCGGGAGTGCCTGAAAATATTCCCATTCCTTCAAATATTGGTAATGGTCCAACTTCTGACTATAGATACATTCCAGTTAATAGTCATCATCCGGTCCATCCTCAAATGGGACAGCCTCAGCCTATAGGCTTTGGATACACTAATATTCAGCATGGCCAACATTCTCCCGAAGTTTCACCAGAATTATTCCAAATTAGCATTCCACAACAACAATTGCATCCACAGCCAGTTATTCATTATGCTCATGTATCTCATCAACCGCAGCAGCATTTTTTGCATCATCCTCAGCATGTACAGCCTCAACTGAAACGTAAGCCAGTTGCTAGACGGCAGTTAAGGCATACACAGTCTACTCCACATTTGAATTCCAAACGTGGTCAGAATAATGGCGAGCCGGGACCAATGGTACCTTCCTTGCCGGTAATGGGTCACTGGGTAGGCGGTGCATCAACTAATATACCGCTACAATTTTCAATACCACCACCCCCAATCCCAGAGCCTATTACAGTACCTATATCTGCTAATGGGATTGTAGGTGTTCCTGAAAAGAAACTAAGGTCGGTTAAGTCACAAAGTCGGATTAATAAACAGAGATTGGGCAAGAAGACCAAGCCAGCAGTTAAGAAGGAAAATCATGATGGTAATATTCAAGTAAAGGACAATTATCCCGTCATGCATAACGAAATAGTGCCACTACCAACGCCGCCTCCTTCCATTGAAAATCTGTCTGTTGATCATGGGTATAGTCAATATCCTCCACCGCAGAAACCACAACACCAACAAAGCTCCAAAGAAACTCAATCTCATTATCCTCCTCAGAAAGTAGAACAGCAGAATCCTCAGAAGGTTCAACAGGAACAGCAACAGCAACAGCAACAACAACAACAGCAACAGCAACAGCAACAAGCAAATGTGTACCAAACGCCATTACGTCGGCAACCTCATTTGAGTAGCTCGCCTTCGACAATACTGATGACAGCTAAATCAACAGAGCCTGACAATCGATACCAACATCACAGTAGCATGTTAGCTGGAATTCCTGGGGCACCGAATGGGGCATCGCCTACACCAATGGCACGAGCTCAATCGCAGCAATCGTTTGCAACTGTTATCAAGGAAGCCTCAGAGTTTAGTCCTGCAAAGGGTATTTTTACTCAGCATCCTCCTCCTGTTAAACCTCAAACAACTGGCGGTAATGGACTCGTTCGGCGCTCATCCATGCCGGCTATGCGCAGCGGCGGTCCTTCCTATAGAAGCAATGTACCTGAACTTCAGGTTGTTATTGAATCAGGTCAACCCAAAAAGGCATCACCTAGACGATTAGCAACAGCGCCTAAAGCTGCATCAACGTCGCATTTACCGACATTGAAGGACAAACAGAAAGACAATGGGAAGCCTAGGACGCCGAAAGCACCAACGCCACCCCAATCTCAACCTCCAGCACGGCCACAGTCTCAACCTCAGCCTCAGTCTGCCCCTGCGATTCAGGAAACAGAAAATCCTGAGCTTGGTGTTAATGATTTAGATGAAAATGTATGGATGGCCGAGTTTGAAGCTGTTCGATGGGACGAAGAATTCAACAATATGCCTAACTGATATCCAGTAGATGTCTTAATTGCTTTATAACTTATAACTAATGTATGACTTTAATGATTATAACTGAAATAAACGTTTCCAGCTAGCTAGTATAGTCGGTATATATTTGGAGTTGCCATATACACATACCTACTGCTGGTACTATAGCTATAATAACGCTAACTAGCTAGCCTGTTATTTAGTTTGAGATAATTAAAGTGAACCCCAGATTTTAAGTTGATCGATCGATCCTTTATATTTTCGATCATACCGCTAAACCAATGAGAATGCTTGCAAAGGTTTAAAATTTAAATACGCTACTGAACTTTTGAAACCTTCATCAAAAAGGGCAAACTACTTTACAATAAAATTCCCTGGACAGGTTCCAAGAAAACGAGACATCCACATAAATGCTTGTCACCAGACTAAAGGCCAGCAGTAGTCGGGCCGCTACTCTTTGCACTCGAGCGGGCCTTACATCGCTAGGTCAAGGACGACCACAACAACAAATTTCATTAAATGCATTACAATTATCAAACTCATTCAGCACTAGCAAACATAATAATGGCCGAGAAGTCGAGCCTTTACCTACGGACATTCCATTAGCTTCCAAGGCTCAGCCATCCAATTTGGCAGAATACGCATTAACCACGGTGGACCAGATCGCTGCTTGGGCTCGTCAAGGATCATTTTGGCCGGTTACTTTCGGGTTGGCATGCTGTGCCGTTGAAATGATGCATGCTTCAGCTCCTAGATACGACCAAGATAGATTAGGGATCATTTTCCGAGCGTCTCCTCGTCAATCTGATATTATGATTGTTGCTGGTACTTTGACGAATAAGATGGCTCCAGCATTAAGACAAGTTTACGACCAAATGCCCGAACCTAAATGGGTTATTTCTATGGGATCTTGTGCCAACGGTGGTGGTTATTACCATTATTCGTACTCGGTTGTAAGAGGATGTGATAGAATTGTTCCAGTGGATGTATATGTTCCAGGATGCCCACCAACTACTGAAGCACTTTTATATGGAATTTTCCAATTACAGAAAAAGATGCGTGAACAAAGGGTTACTCGTATGTGGTACCGAAAGTAATTATATATATATATAGAATGAAAAATAATTGATCTTACAGCAATACTTTCTTCAAACGTATAAATAGTGTGTGTATGTGTGATTTTTCTATAATGCTATACAATTTCATTTCAAAACAGTTGTTTCGTCAAATATAGGTTGGTCTCGTCGCTTCGCTCTCAAATGGACTCTTCCTGCGTAGTTGTATCCAACATATGCCAATACAAATGGGATAACAAGAGTAGCAAATCGGTTATAAGCAGCTCTTCTTGATTTTCTCATGATAATATCGTCAAAGAAACTTCGAGTTTCGGCCATAGCCTCAAAGGCCTTATCCTTTCTCAGCGCTTAACTCGGTTAGATCCCAACAGCAAAAAGGGGTATCCGTATGTGATTACTTACTTCCATGTGGTGCCAATCCCATTCTTGTATAATGAAGCCTTTTAAGGTGAAATGATTGAAATGTGAATATTCAAGTTTGAACCAATCACCTAACAACTAAAAACTAAAAATGTTTGTGCGATCGGGTGTGCATAATATTACAACATGTTAACAATTTTAACCTATCCCGATATCTATAACTAGCTAACTAGAGCTAGCTAGTGGTAAGTACTATAACTAAGTCCTCGAGCTTCCAGTACAAAGACTCCTGTAAACAGAGCTTCAACCGGCTATAATTACATATTACGTCTACATCTGCTAGAAAATGAAATATCTTAATGTTTGATTGACTATAATCTTACTGGTCACAATTATATAGCAAAACTTGTTGTTTCTTTTTTTATACTCGTTCTTCGTCACCAAATAATTCCTCGTGAAGAGTAATACCTAACTCTTCCCTGATAGCTGCAAGCTCATCAAGGTACTGCTTGTACTGGTCCTTTGTCTCGACTTTGTGTCTTAATCCTTCAAAAACTCTGCTAGCAGTAGCGTAGTCATTAACTCGTCTAGCAGCCAAAAGGGCCTTTTCCAATACAGCGGGAGCTGGAACAAGATCGTATGAAAAGCAGTTGTTCAATACTCTCTGGACCTCGAAAAGATCGTATGCTTCATCAAATTCCTTCTCGAACTTAGCAGTGAATTCATCATAATCAAGATCCTCTTCATGCTTTTCTTCTTCGACTATAGCTGGCTTATCAGCGTATCCACGTCGTTGCTGTTGCATAGTATAACTTCCAACAGAGGCATTGACCTGGGTAGCCGGTCGTCTAACAGCAGCAGAGGCAGCATTGATCTGCTGAGCAGAGTATCTGGGTACTCGAATAGCCCTTGTGAATCTCAAAAATGAAGACATGATTTTTGATGCTCGTTTAAAAAAAAGTAAAAAAATCAAGAGATATATGTATTAAAAAGATCCAACTTCCCCTTTTTCCAAATCCTGTTAAAGTGAATCTATTGTCTTTGAATAACCCCTCCAAACTCCGAGAAAAAAGTTCAACGGTTTTCGCAGCGTTCCAATGGACAAATCGGTTGGTTGTTAAACTAAAAACTTGTTATAGATTTTATTGAATATTTGTTCAATAGTGGTGTGGTTTTTCCTAGATCTTCCTTTTCCAACCAATTTTAATTGGTCAGCAGTCACGTGACAAATTAATTTAAAAAACTACTCCCCTGTATTTTATTTCTCGGGATCCCCTGATTTTATTTTAATTTATTTTTTTCTAATTTACAGTAACAGTCATTCAATTGGTATTATATGCTTCATACTAGAGATTTTCTATATTATGCTATCATAATAATACTATCGTTTCTTTTCTTCTAACCATGGCTCCACTTCTGAAAAAGATTCAATGGTCATTGCTTGGTCAAGAAATGAAGTTTGGTTAGGAAGGTCAGAAAACATACTTAAATACTGGTCCTCTATGGACATATCTTCTTCAACTTTAACATTACTCAAGTTCTCATCAATCTCATCTTGGATTTTTTCAAACTCCATAGTCAATTCTGACAGATTTTGCCATGATGACGAAGATCCATCATTCATTTTCGTATCCTCCGCATTATTACTATTAATATTATTATTATTATTATCATTATTGGCATTACTCATACTTGCCCTGTGTTTCTCCTCTTCCTCCTTTTCTATGTTTTTAAATACATTCCAGCCCATACTACCCATAGCTCCAGCAACCCACCATCGGCCTCCCAAAACATCTAAGGTCATGCATGCATCTTTCCATCCTAACCCCGTAGCATGATCACTTTGAGGATAGGTTCGCAAGAATACTGCCAAAGTTAATGAGACGCAATAAGGGATTAATGGTAATGGAGGTAAATCTTTAATATTCCGAACAATCTTTAACAATGCTCCGGCTGCATCTAACATCCGTTCTCGAGCATTGGCTCTGCCTCTTTCTAAATCAATAAGTTTTGCAGGATCAGGTTTTTCCTCATTATTACCTGACAGCGAAGCAGCAGCTTTGGCTGCTTCAGCTGCGCGACGACGTTCACGTACTCCTGAATTATACAAATGTCCAGCTTGTTGTTGATTCCCAAATGACCAAGGTGTATACATCGTACCTAATCCTGCAGCAGGTGGCATTCCATCCTCTTCATCTTCCTCATCTTCATCATTAGGAGTGGCAGTACTAGTGCCAGGACTTCTACTTTTACTCCATCGGATATAAAAAGCTCGTTTATGTGCAAGTATGATTAATACATTGTGAAGTAATGCAAAGATTGCATTGAATGGTAACGTTTGCTTTGTTCTACTCATATTTTTCACGTCTTCTAATGATTGGGGTTTCTTTAATGATGATTCAATCTTTGAAGCAGCTTCTGCATCAGCATTCATCAAAACACTGATTGGTCGATAAAGATGAATGACCTGTTCGAGTTGTACACAACTTTGAATAAGTTGATATAATAGCTCATGTTCATGAGGTTCTATAGGATGAATACTCATATCTCCATTATGAATAATAATAGGTCGAGCATTAACGCAAGAACTTATTCTATCCAAGCACCATAACGACCACCATAGCTTTTTCAATATTGCTTTATCAACAAAATCACGTTCATGATGTAATCCCAATGAAGTAGCATAATGTATTGCAGTGTTAAGATCAGCACAACTATTCTCAAGCCCATCAGGGCCCTCAGAATGTAATGATAATAGCGCATAAACTCTAACCAAAGTCAGTCTATCCTGTTCAATCTCTGCAAAAAGTAAAGCACGAATCTTTTCAGCTGTTGATGCACAAAACTGGCGTACAGTTTCTCTAGTTCCAAGGAACTCGGCAGCATTTGTATGTCTTGCAGCTATCAATAACACCGCATGCAATAACAAGGTGGGAGCTTGGCCTATACTATGTAATTTCAAAAACTGGTCCTCATCAATAATTGGCAGCAATTTATGGATACTGTTCATATAAAGCGAGATCAGTTCTTCTCTATTCTGTCTTAGGGGCATTGTGAATGCATTGATAGAAGACAAGTAAGTATGCAAATGCGGATTGAGTGGTTTTTGAACTGAAACTCCTCTCACCCATACTCCTATATTTTCTTGATCGGGTTGTTGTTGTTGTTGTTGCTGCTGACCAGATAATGGAGACGTGGCATTGGTGTTGGGCGAAGACCCAAAATATGAATTAGAGGATGAAGATGACGAAGTGGCAACAGGTGTCCGTACTTTTGGCGCCGAGCCTTCTTCTGGGATAGAATTACTACCATTCCGTATCGAATCATTGTAGCTACTTGATCGTTTCCCCAAAGTTGGTCGCGAAAACAACGACGGCACCTCAGCAGTAGATGTACGTCCTGATAGTGTCTGTGTAATTCCAGCACTCGAAGACCTAGGACCAAGCTTAGGTCTACTAGGCCTTGATGTCGGAGGTGTCCGAGCTATAGCCATCGGAGTGATCGTACCACCTTTAGGGACAGCTGGCAACGAAGAAGACGGAGTATTAGGCGTCGTATTCAGGGGCGAGTTGGTGACAGATATCTCAGGAACAATTTTTTGCTTTGCAAACATGTCAAGCCGGTCCTCTCGCTCGTGTACAGCCTCTGGAGCTAAACTGCACACAATGTCTGCATCTTGACACGGTTGACATCGTATACTACCCAGGGGGAAATCACACCGTTTCTACAAGTATATAGTTAGTCCTATCCATAAGAACAGTTCGGTATTTTCCAAAACTTACTCTTCGACGTTTACACTGTTCACAGGCTCGGTGGGCCCGTTTGCGCTTCCTGTATGCGTCGTCGTTGGCCGGAAACACGATCATTGCGACGTCCACCTAGCAAAAGCGTGAATTGTTCGTACCAACACAGTCACGCCTACTTGCTAGTATAAGTCTCGAGGTTGCAATTGTAGTGGAATGATTATTTAAATGAGTAAATTCAGTTCAAAGTGGCGGCCCTTCGGCCCCGACAGTAAAGCCTGTTAAAATTTATGTTCGATGCTTCGAGTGCTGCACGCTAATTTGCCCATGGGCAGAATAACCATAACGTTATCGACTTTAGTGGGGTAAACGAGCCCCTCTCCCTAATAAAGTTTTGTACAATGTGCGCATTATAATAACGGCCGTGGTACCGGCCGGAGACCTCGAGCTTGAAAGCCCTAACAAGTTGGAAACTGTGGCAACGCGGATTATATTTGGAGACTGAGATAGGTTTCGTCAGAACTTGGATTAGTAAGTGCAGCAATGCGCGGAAAATAGTACTATAGCCTACCACTAGATAAATAGTGGGGACGTTATGGGGTTTTGTCGCGCCAATCATGAAGATCATTATAATTATGCGAGGTACCGTAACAAGGACTTTTTGATAAATTCCCCGTATACGTAAGAATACCAATATTCGCTATTTATGCTATTACTGAAGAGATAACTCTGTTTGAATACTTTTGTTGCGGTATATGCGAGCTGGGGACCAACTGGTGCTGCTTGGGAGTTTTGTGAAGCGACATGGGTTTGTAAATCCAGAGATATATATACTTCAAATGGCCCTTATATCTACTTGTTTGTCTAGGAATTAGTCGAGTATCTAAGCTGCTTAACTATGTTTAGGTATCATTTGCTTAGATAACTACAACAATATACAACGGGATGCATGCTGTACTAAGTCATTCTACTTCGCCTGAATTTCAATGGCAGCTCATGCTACCCTACAGCAAGTGTGTGTTCGTTGTTATTATTTCTCCAGCTCATGAGCATTTTAAGAAAACCTAGATCATTTGGTACATTCTAGAAATTCATGTCATCACGCTTTGTCGATAGTTGACTACAGGAGGAATTAAACCTTTATGGATTACTACTATTCTAGAACAAAATAACAAAATAAAAAAAAATAAAGAAACTAAAGTCATAATAAAATAGAAGGTAAGAATTAATGTACCAAAGAAGGGAAGAGTGTGTGTGCAAGTGCTTTTTGTCAGCTAGTATTAAGCGAACATGTCAAATGTTCATAGATAATATATCCACATTTTTCTAATGAGGGGGTGGGTTGGAGAAGATTCTATTTGGGGAATGTTAGCTCTTCTGTGGCTTTATTCTTAATACTGGCATTGGTTGGGGTATTGTCTATCAGTAAGAGGGTTGGGGAACAGGTTATTGGCAATTAATTGACGGAAATCCCACTCAAGGGTGTTTTCAGTTTTCCAAGTCCAGAAGAACCAACCAGTTCCTCGCTCATATGCATCCAATTGTGCTTCAATATATTTCCTAGTATCGGCCTTCTTTTGGTCTGACCAGGTGCTGACATCATTGATTCCTTGACATGAACCAACCCATGCAGATCCATCAAATTGACCCTCATATCTTGCACCATTGCCTACACCATTAAGCCAAGGAGTGCAATCAGTAAGAGCGGCTGACCATTCACCAGTTACTCTCCACAAATTCTCGGTACCCAAATTGGAGCCAATTTGGCAAGCAACTTGTATATGTTGATCAATAGTTCGACTAACCTCTGCTGGGCTGAATACTTGATATTGGTGATGATCCAAAACAACATTCCAATAATCAGGAACTTGAAGATAGTTATTATAATATCCAATAGGCATAAAGGCGTCATGAACGATTACACCAGTATTGGATCCAGCATCACGAATATTAGCAAACCCATTTTGGAAATATTCAATGATTTGGGGCATATTAAGCATGGGTCCCAATGGCTCATTCAAAAGTTCAATACCATCAACTACATCATTATATTCTGGTTGTCCATACTTTTTAGCAACAATTGACAAGACTTGAAGAGTCTTTTCAACATTATCGCCATTTTGCCATTGCAAGCTTCCTCGAAGTCCAGAGTTATCAAATCCATTTTGAGATCCTGGAGCACCATGGATATCAATCCAAACCTTGATATTATGTTTACGAGCCCATTCAAGAGCTTGATCGAGGTATTTTACTTGGCCCTGTACATATGGGTCTCCATCAATAGCCAAAAATGCCCAGTACCCAATAGGGATACGAACATGGTTCAAGCCATACCCTTCAATGGCAATAAAGTCATCTTCAGTGATCCAAGTTGCCCAATGTTGTTGTAATCTATTAGAGGCTTCTTCCTTGCCCAAGTATTGGGTATAATGATATTCGTCAACTGGGACGTTATCACCAAATGCTTGAAACAATGAAGGATTGATAAATGGTTCTAATACAAACCATCCACCAAGATTAACACCGCGAACTTTATCATTGTCATAGTCCCATGATAAATAACTGTTCCCACGAGGTTTTAAACTAAGTGCTGAGCAACAGGTGCTAACTGTAACCAAGATAGTCACAAATGATGTCCAAGCGATCATTATTATTTCTTTTCAATTTTGGACGTTTGTAGATTAAGAGTCGATATTGAAATAAAGAAAAATAAGAGAGTGAGAGTAAGAAGGCAAAAAAAAACGAAGGAAAAGGTTGATAAATATGAAGCTGAGCCTGAATTCTCTTGCTTCTAACTTCTTATTTTCACTCTTCTTAGGTTATATCCGAATGGTCAGTGTCCAGGATAGGTAAGATCCTCGCTATAATTGTTAGTCGAGATTGGAATTATTTTTATTTTTCTAAAATTTTTTTGAAAGCGAAGAATATTTAAAACGGTCTTTGAATTCCTTGAATAGTATTCAATGACGTCAAAAAGTCTTGAAAGATGTGCTCTCAATGGAAGTAACGAGTACTGACTTACCTTTAGGAGAGATACACTTGATGAAAACTAAAAGTAACAACAAGTTTGAGAAAAGGGAAGGGAAGAAAAAAAAACTTATAAGGTGTCTTTTTTTTTTTCAGGTTGGAGGCCCGGTGGAGTTTCTTTTCTGACACGCAAGTTTTTGTTACGTGTGCGCTTTAGCTGTGTGTGGCCACTTTGGTGGGTATTGTAAGATTTTGAGTTTCCGCAAGAGGTAGCAATTGCTTCTCACTTTCACTGGTGTGATACTAAGTTTGGGAGGGACCCGAGGTATCTCACCCAACTGTGTGAGGCGTTGTATTGCGTGAAGCTGTATGTGTGAGTGCTATCTATAGTAATATTAGCAAGACAAGCCGAGAGAGGGACCTAGCTCTGTGTCGTGCGTACGTTGAGACAAGCGAATGAAAAGATGACCAAGAAAAGCAATCCGAACGAAAAAAAGCCCTGTGGAGAACGGAGGAAGCAAAAGAGGGATTTTCCAGAAGGAACAGAATGGACTTTATAAAGAAGAAGGAGATAGAGATCTGGCTTCTTTAGTTTTTTATTTTTTTTTTGTATCTATTTTTTTTATTTTTTTGGGCGTTGGTAAGAAGTGCTATTATAACCATACTTGTTTTGAGGTGACGGATAAACGCGTGGGTCCATTTTTGTTAAGGAATGGATGATATGGAGATGAGCTCTCAGATAGGTTATCAAAAGAGACGATCGATCTGTGAGATTAAACTCTTGCATGCGCGATGCACACAGCGTGTATATTAATAATGTTTTATTTTTCCTACATGGTCTATTTTATACCTTTTGGGTCAGAAATCACGTCAAAGGCACCAAGAAATAAAGTTCAGCACCAGTGCTAAATAAAAATCGTACCTTACGAGCCAAAGGGGAAAGTTTGTGGCTATAAATGGTCTGACGGGAACCTGTAAAGGTGAAACCCGAAGGAAAGAAGGAAAAATTCTTGTGAGGATTGTGGTGGTGGGGCCTTCCTTTTTGGACAATGGCCCCATAGTATTAATAACGTGGGATTCTTTTTTTCCTATTCCAGGACGTCCAACAATAGCACAATTGAAGGCCACACAATGTACAACTGTAATATTATGGCAAACCGGGGCCTGGCGCCTCTTGCTTGGATTATCCGACGCGCAATTGCGCATGCGCACATAGCCATAACACGAAAGACTGGTGGGAACAATACGCCTATATATAGCTAGCCAGCTATTATTACCAATCAATCACGATGTACGCGAAGATCACGATGGATCACATACCTTTTGTGCGCGCACTTAAACGACGATGGCCACAGCGTATTTTTGTTATTCCCTTGTTGTTTTCTTCTGGCCATACTTGTCTTGTTGTTGGAAGGTCGTGTCCCACTTGATGAGTCCCGTCGTTTGCTTCAGCTGGGAACTCGAAAGAAAAGTCGTGATCTGGGATGGCTGGGTTTTATTTTTACCCCTTTTGGTCCGTCGCCAGACACCCCCTTTAAAGGGCAAGATTGTGCGGCTGATCGCGTTTCTATTAATACTGGCGCTATCCACACTAAAAATTTTTTTTTCCTTGCTTTAACTATAGGCAGTAAGATCTACGCGCCTTAGCCAGGAGTTGCCCTATCCATAACTTATTTGTATATGACGAGTCAAGTGTGAGATTGACGAGAATTCTGGCTTCACTGACATGTCAAGTCCAAGTATTTGGAATAATGACTCGGACAGCTTCCCCAGAATGTCGCTATTTATTTTGACGAGATGAAGTTCCGCCAGTTTAATTGCTCTCCTTGAGCGTAAATAAACTACAGGCGGGTAACGCAGGGGTAAAATGCACCTCACTGCTAGTACGAAATGTACGCACCTAGTTTATGTCATGACCACTGCACACAATAAAATGCACGCGTTCATGGTGGCATATGTTATATGCATATTGCACACCGATGCGCCTATATTGGCCTCGTCATAACATAGGCCTGATACACCAGTACTGTGCATGTGCGCACCACCGGTGCCTATCATATGAGTATTCGTATAGGCGCTATCTGGTAAGTGTTATACGCTATATGCGTATATACATAACAATATCGTATTCCGATTACTTGCATGTGAAGAAGTTTCCATACATATCTTGCATGTTACCAGGAATCTTGTATGCTATGATCTGTAGCATGTTTGTCATGTTGCAAATTCCTTGACGATCACATTCCTAGCTAGATATGTGAATTCCATGTGAATGCAAATATTCGAACAGTACCAAGATCTCGGGCTATGTTCCGAAGGCTGAAATATTTGACGTTCCGATCGCGATGCGCGTACATACCAGACACCAGTTATGGGCCTTGGTTGGATGAACCGCCCGTAATTACGCTTCTACTGCGGAAAGTTGTTCAATATTGGACCATTGTGTGGCCAAGCTTGTGCCTGGAATGCTAAGCAATACCCATCTATCTGACCGTTGAACGGAAAAACTTACTGGCAGCGGCGTGATCATTTTCCCACATTTCCTTTAACCGTTGATCAACATTTGTATCATCTTCCCAGAACTTATCATGGAACGAACAACATCCCATGTCATAATCGCGAAATGTTGGCCAAGTGACTGACCATCTGACGCTATTCAACCGTTTCCATGGCATATCCGATACAGATCTATGTACATAATTCAATAATCCTTGCTCGGCAAACCTTGCATCATATCTAGAACCAAATCGGTTTGCTATGTCAATATATTTCTTGAATAGCATCTCATTAGGCTGGATTACCATGAACCCAGAATTGAATATTTCGATGGGCTTACGCGGTATAGGTTGCCCATACCCATAACCATCATCATTAGCGGCCATGACATAATATTCTGGCGACTGAGTCTCATCTAGTGCTACCTCACATTGTGATGCTGTTCTTCGTTTCTGAGGCATTGTTGCTGGGTCTCTAAATACTCTGTCTAGGTTTCTACTAACCATTGTATCAGCATCGATATACAATATTCTATCAAAGGCAGTTAATTGCCATAGCCGTAGTCGCGTGTATTGATCCTTCCATCTTTGGTCTAGAACATCATTGTTCTGAACAACCACATCATCCACGGTAATCACGGCACTTGCACCAATCCTTTCAAGTTCGCGTAACTTCCATTCCGATACGTTATTGGTTGCCATTACAAGGAAAGGTATACCCATGCGAGTTCGTGTATCCTCATTGTATAATAACTTGTAGACTAGAGTCTTGATAGACTCGAAGTAAAAGTCATTATCAGTATCGCCAGGGGTAGATAGAAATGTCACCACTGCAACGTCACCAAATGTATGGTTGTATTCTGGTCCTTGGACTTTTTGCAGCCAATCTTTGGTTCTGAATGGACCCACTGGGGTAGTATCATCAGTATGAACGCCAAGTAATATACCAAATATTAACGGTACAAGCACCGCTAGTATAACTATACTTCTAAGGCCTTTCTTTGTATGCATTGTAGCTAATGGTAATAACCTGGAAAAAGTTGGCAGTCTCCTTGCTTTATACTTTCGCTTAACCCCAGGCCTAATGAACCTTAACCTTAAGCTTGTTGGCCCTTATTAGTACAACTGTTCTATAAGAGCTGGTCTTCAAGCATCGAGAGTTTGAGAACCTGGAGAATATAGATGGCTATGCATATGTAGCCTGTGGTACTGTATGGAAGATAAGACCAACTACCTATAGCTCGCCCATGAAATCCTAGGATCTCTGCACGGTTCTGTGCCCCACACGCATGAGCTCCACGAATCACGATCGCCGATCGCCATACCAACGCATATATGCATGGACGCTCCGAGCTGAGGTTTCTCCACGTTCGTACCATTTCGACGAGGCTAGTTATTCTCGGTAGACTGTAATGGCCTACAGAATTCACTCAATATCATGCTGGTAATACCTGGTTCCTTGTGAAAACACGGAACATATTGGCCTAACCCTAATAGGCTAATACCCTAATTTTTGGCATTCAATGTGACACTGACAGCGCTGAGTGCCCTATCGATAGTTGTAACTGTTATATATGGCCGTTGCCCTAGTGATCTGAGCGGCTCTGAGCCCAAATTTTCTCGGCTGATTAACACCAAATTTTTGTATAGTATATGACCTTTTTTTATCCTTAGGTGTATTATGAGTTGTCAATTTACCTGAACTTTTTGCTTTCATTCGTTCTATCCTCTCTTTTTATTCTAATTTTTAAAGTCTAAAAATGTATGTGTTTGAGAAAAAAGGTGGAAAATCTCGCTTGTGATCGTTTGATCTCAACTTATCTTTCTCATCAAGAAGATAAAATTTAATAATTTTTTAAATGTGGAATATTACCTTCAAAATACACCCAAACGCTCCAAAAAAGTACAGGGTGATACTAAATAGCCCTCTCCACGATATGGAAGAGTCATGAAAGAAACGACTTAATGAATCGGTTGTTTTGTGCAATTCACATACCCGGCGGCATTATCCGTATTCAGTTGCTACAGTAACGACACGATAAAATGATCGCCGAGAGACGGCGAGAGTTGACGTATCAATGTCCTTTTCGGAGGTTCACACCAAGTGCTATATCACTCATTAACGGTTACTAACTTACCATAAAAATTTCAGCTACAGATATTCACGTCATGGCGTATGGGCTAGTCATTGAACTGGACTTGTAACGCACATTGGTCACGCACACAATCAAATTCAAAATATCAACATGGACGGCAATAGATGAAGCAGAGTTTACGAGATTACCAAATCACCCACGGTGACCCACCCGGATATCTTAACAAGAAACAACCTAAACGTTCTACCTGATGAAAGGGAAAAGGTAACGACAAGGACATGGGACAGTAAGAAAAGAGCTGTCGGTGGTACGAGGGTAACGAGAGCGACCATAGGTCGATTGAAGGGTTAGGGAAGTTCAGAATTCGAAGGCAATCGCATCATTCCGCATGAGAAGATAGCGAGGGTGTATACATATTGAGGAGTGAAAACGTAAAGTGAAGGTAAAGTGAAGGTAGCGAAAAGGCAACAATAGAGTGATGGCAATAACCGGGTAATTGAATGGCATAGAACAGTATGAGAAGTATAGAAGGAGACCAGTAAACAATAACACAGGTATAGCATAAGCGTAGCGCAACAGTTGACAGTAATATAAGGGATTATCATTCTCATCATGTTAGGCAGGGGCATAGTAACGGTAATTAACGGCAATCGGCGGTAATTGGGTATCTATACAAGTCACGTGAGAGATAGAAGATTTTGGATGCGATGGACGACGGATCGTCGCAGTGAACGCGTTCGCGGGTAGTGGGGTAGCACGGGCTTGAGAAAATAGTCGGGGGATCAGGGGAATTTCGGGCGGTTTATATATTTTTTGGGAGCTGAGCACTGACCACCTAATTAGTAGTCATTTCTTTTTAAAATTTTGCCCTGTAAATAATATCAGCTGGCGGTGGACTAGTGTGAGTAGCGAGCGCTAGTGAACGGGCACAAAAAGCACATGGGGGTTTCCCGTTTAAATTGTGATTTACCGCTGGGGTTTGACGGATTCACATGAAGTTATTGGTAGTATATGGAAGCTCTTAAACAGGAGATTTCAGCTATTTAGGATTTATTTATATAGGTATTTTGGTCATGGAGTGTGGGAAGGAAATATGGCTTGGATTGGGATATCTTTACTCGTTCTGACAATGGTTTCCAATGGTTAAAACATTTTCTCAGAGTCGTATCTCGAGGAGTTGGAAGACACAAAGGGTACCACTCAACACATTTGAAAAAGGAGAATCCAATGATATTAATATCATTTTTGTAGGGGCTGTGACTATACACCTAGAAGAGGAAATATCTAATTTTGACTACCTTAACCACTTAATTGACCCGTTAGAGCAAATAATATCATTAGCTAAGAATTCGAAGGAGCCAGGATTAATTAGTATCTTGCCTTAGCTCTTGAAGAGATTTTCTTCTCAGACTA
Organism: Groenewaldozyma tartarivorans; assembly: GCA_030574255.1. Classification (NCBI taxonomy): domain Eukaryota; kingdom Fungi; phylum Ascomycota; class Dipodascomycetes; order Dipodascales; family Trichomonascaceae; genus Groenewaldozyma; species Groenewaldozyma tartarivorans. The sequence continues at coordinate 12,746 of JAJMEQ010000015.1, read as the reverse complement.
CCTCTTGATTCTTTCAACAATAGACACCACGGTTAAAATTTTATTTACCAAGCCATTGATGAAATAAAGGGTACCACTAAATAGCTCTTGACACAGAGAATTCAACGATACATGCTGTTCTATTATACTTCTCGGAGTAATGAAATAAGGAAGGATTCATCGTTTGAGCTGTTAGTTAAGGATACATAATCAAACTGTAGTTATTTCATGTAAATCTTTTAATTGTTATGGGAATCAGAATTGTAATAGCTTTAATTACCCTGAAGTCATAGTTACCCGGCACTTCTCGATGCAGGTACGTTTAGAAAACGTCATTTATCTACCTCCTAACGTTAACGTTAACGTTAATTATAATGCTTATAATCTTCGAATTGACTAGCGATCGATGGAAAAATTTCAACCAGTCATGGCGGAGGAATATTTGAAAGCCGCTGGAGAATTCTGGCATGAGTATAGAGTGGTTCTACTTGCCATTATTAGTATCATACTTTTACTGGTAAGGTTTCGACCATCTCGAGTACAGACTCCTGTTTCACCTACACTTCCATCGACCAAGCCTGAGGTTACTGAAAAGCCTTTCATACCAGTTGATTTTACTACCACCACCACTACCAAAAGCAAACGACCCAAGAAAACATTTGGGCCACGCAAAGTTATTAAGAAACAAGAAAACACTTTACTCGACTCTAAGATACATGTTTTGTATTCGACGTTGACCGGATCATCTGAACGTTATGCTTCAAGACTTTTCGAAACTATCAAGAAAATAAGTAACGTTGAACCGGTTTTAACCAACATTGATTATATTGATGATCTTGACCGATACTTTGTATCACCAAAGGAATTCAACGGGTCAGTTTATTTATTGGTTTTACCTTCATATGAAACTGAATCACCTTTAGATTTTTTTATTGAGACCTTGAAAGAAACTTATAATGATTTCCGAATAGACTCAAGACCATTAAGAAGTTTAGGTGGATTCTCAGTATTTGGTATTGGTGATAGTGAAAGTTGGGGCGATGATAAATTTTGTTATCAAGCAATTGAAGTCGATAAATTGTTAGGTAAATTAGGTGCAAGCAGAGTTTTTCCTATTGGCAAGGGATGTATCAAAACAAATATCGATGAAATGTTTAAAGAATGGGAAACTCATTTAGAAGATGCACTTCGTGATCCTAATTTGAATACCGATGAAATAGTTGATTCAGATGATGAGGAAGATGATGGAGTAATAGATGTTGAAGATATGGGGACAGTAATTAAACGATCGAAAGAACCTGAAGCTAAGGCAATGGTAGCAAAGGATTCGCCAACTTATAATTCATTAACTAAACAAGGATATACAGTTGTTGGATCACATTCAGGAGTAAAGATTTGTCGATGGACTAAATCAGCATTACGTGGACGAGGATCATGTTATAAATATTCATTTTATGGGATACGTAGCCATTTATGTATGGAAACGACCCCAAGTTTATCATGTTCCAATAAATGTGTATTTTGTTGGCGTCATGGTACCAATCCAGTTGGTACTACATGGAGATGGCAAGTTGATCCACCAGAGGAAATTCTTGCTGGTGCATTAGAAGGCCATTATAAAAAAATCAAACAAATGAGAGGAGTACCAGGAGTTGTTGCATCAAGATTTGCCGAAGCATTTACAGTTAAACATTGTGCATTATCATTAGTTGGTGAACCAATTTTTTATCCTCATATCAATAAATTTCTTGATTTATTACATGGGAAACATATTTCAAGTTTCTTAGTATGTAATGCTCAACATCCAAAAGAATTAGGTGATTTGAAACGGGTTACTCAATTATATGTTTCAATTGATGCTAGTAATAAAGAATCATTGAAAAAAGTTGATAGACCACTTAATAGAGATTTTTGGGAACGCATGATGCAATGTCTAGATATATTAAGAACAAAACAATCATTACAACGAACAGTCTTTAGATTAACTTTGGTAAAGGATTTTAATATAAATGAACATGAAGGGTATGCAGATTTAGTTGTAAGGGGAAGACCGAATTTTATTGAAGTTAAAGGAGTAACCTATTGTGGTACTTCGAAATCGAATCCATTAACAATGCAGAATGTACCATTTTATGATGAAGTTAAATCATTTGTTGATAATTTAAATAAATCATTGGCTAATAAGGGATTGGAATATGAAATAGCTGCCGAACATGCTCATAGTTGTTGTATTTTAATTGCTGAAAAACGGTTCTTTATTGATGGCAAATGGCATACCGCTATTAATTATGACAAGTTCTTCGAACTTATTGAATCAGGTAATGAAGAGTTTGGTCCAATGGATTACATAGCGCCTACCCCTGATTGGGCAATTTATGGCTCAGAAGAAGGTGGATTCAGTCCAGAAGACGAAAGGTTTAAACGAAAACAAAATAAATAAAATAACTATTATTCCGTTTTATTAGTTATTCAAAATATCTTGTATAGGCTACAAATAAAAAAAATTATTTTATTTTATTATAATATAAATATAATTTAATATGTTTTTTTTTATTTACAATAATTCTATAATGTAGAATGTTCATCATTTTCATTTGATGGCAAGGGTACACTGAAATGAGCTTGACCTGGGAATCTACCCAAAACTTGTTCAGAAATTGAAGGACCACTATTAATTGATTTTGTAGTCACAGCACTTGAAGAATCTTCTAATAATACTTCATTAATTTTATCCACCGCAATTTTTAATAATGAGTTTTCCTTGTTAACCTTTTCTGAAAGGTTTCTTCTTCGATAAAATAATAAATAAGCTGCACCAGAAACTAATTGTGAAGCTGGATCATCTGAATTTACTGGTGTAACATTACTATCATCATAATAATACCACTTATTATCAATAAAATTCTTACAATAAGCAGTATAATGGCCACCACCTAATCCTCCAAAATGATTATCAACAGCAACCAAATCATAAATATATTCTTCAACTTCATTATCATCATTTAATCCTTTAACTCGTTTAGTTAAATCTAAACCTGTTAATGGAAATTCAACAACTTCATCAATTTTATCTCTAAAACTTCTAAAACTTGCAAATCGTTTTAAATGAATAGTGAAAATATCAGGAACTTTCCATAATTCAATAGATTTAGTTGCTTGTCTAAATTCTTTACAATTAGAACAGTACCATAAATCATCTTCACCTAATTCTTCAGGTTTAGAAAATAAATCTAAACAATCATCAAGTGTTAACCGTTTTTCTTCTTCTGGTGGAGTTGTAATTATTTCACCATCATGATCATTTACTGATGTAATTCTTGATGAAATATTACTGCCAGCACTTAATACACTCATTCTTGAATCTGCTCTTGGCCTATTATCATTTGATGGATTATTAGCATTTCTTCTTCTTCGACTTCTTGATTTATTAGCACTTAATTTATCAATCTCAGGGTTACTAATAACACCAATATGAACATGACATTGTTCTTCAGCAACACTTAATTTACCCCAATTAGGATTAGTACCAAAAATCCTTTCATGGTCTTCAGGATCCCAATCACAAACAATTGCTTCTCCGGGTAAAATATATCGATCATCATGTTGTTGTTGTTGTTCTTTTTCTTCTTCTTCACTTTTAATTGATTCATTACTTTTGATAGATGATGGTGAATCTTCAACATCATTAATATGAAATCTTGATATCATAGGTTGAACTGAATGAGGATTTAAGTTCCAACCAGTTATAATATCTTCTTCACTTTTATTTTTTTGTAAATAAAATAACGAGAATTTCAAATCTTGTGGGGAGATATGTTTATCTTCAGTAAATAAATGTGAATATTTATTAGCAATCACATCTGTTAAAATATTTAAATCTTTTGCTTGATTATTATCAACAGTTAAAAAAAATGGTATACCAAAAAAGGTATTTGTTCCTTGAATACGATGAAAAATTGGAATTGAAAAAACTTCATCATTTTCATGGGTTAATTCAAAACAAACAATTGTATCATCAGGATTAATCTTTTCTGCAACAATACATGAATCAACAGTATAATGACGATAAAATCTAAAATTATAAGTTTCTGAAATTAATAATCTTGAAGTTTCCTTTAAATTAGGAATATGTAATCTTAAATATTCTTTTAATTGACCAATAGTCGAACCTCTATCAATTCCAACTTGTAATGATTGTAATTCACCATTATCTCTTATAATCATGAATCTTTTCATCCATAAATTATCATTAGGTAATGGTAAAGTTAAATCAACAAATGGATCAAATGTAACAGAAACTTTTGAACAAACTGGACATACCAATGTTGATTTATATAATCCTGAAAATAAATCAACAATTATTGAATCATTACGCATCTTATGAACTTTCCAACATTCTCTAGCCATATTTGCAACTTCCTTTGGATCATTTATTTTCTCTTCTGCTAATACTGGTTTTTCGGTTGTTGGTTTATTAACAATTCGATTTAAATCTTCATGTAATCCATCAAGTAAAAAAGCTAAAAATTCTTGAGAATCTTGTTGCATAAATCCTGAAAATGTTGGATTATATCTTCCAATAACTTGACGAAATTGTTTAGGATATAATGCATTTTTATTCTTATACATTGCAGTTACAAGTTCACCAAATGCATTAGCAACATTACCATTATAACCAATAGGATTAGATTTATTAATTTCTTGACGATAAACAGTTGTAATAAAATATGCTGCTATTTCTTCAATATGAATCAAACATTGTAAAGCTGAATTCATATAACAAGTATTCCCCATATTATTTAATCCAACAGTACCTTTAACAGTACCAACATTACTTGAAGATATCCAACCTAATTTTGTACGAGCTTCAATAATTAAATAAGTTCCCTTTGGATCAACAAGCATTTGTTGATAAATATTATATTTATCAAATTGATCAAGTTCTCGTTTATGTAAACCTCTAAAAGTATTACCATCAATTTGAGATCTTGAAATTAACATAACCATACCTGAACCCTTTCCTTCAATTTTCCAAACTTTTAATTCCGGTGGTATAGGTATAGAAGCAGTTGCAGAAACATCTGTAGCATCACTTGCAGTTTTATCTTCTTCAATTTGTTCTGGAGTATTATCCTTTTTGATAATATCCAATATATTTTCCAAAGTTTCATTCATATGAATTTTATGCTCCATTAAACTTGATCTTATAGTTATATCACCCATTGGTTTAATATTAATCGTTGGAACAAATGTTTCAACAATATAGATCGGGTTCCCATTTTGATCAGGTCCAACATCAATAACTGGTTTAGTAACTTCCGGTTCAACATGTCCATACCATTTATCCAATAATTTATACAACATTTCTGGGATACTAACAGTTTTAGAGATATCCAATGGGTCACCTGTTTTCTTATGAACATCCACATATACTGGAGGTAAATTAATCTTTGTTGATACCTTACGATACGGACCTTGTAAAAAATTATTCATCCAATCTGAAGATATTATATAATAAATATCATTTGTACTTTTAGGAATTTGATGAATTGACAACAACTTCTTAGCAATCTCCACACGATGATCAAGATTACTAATATCTATACATGCCTCTAATGTAGGGTTGGCAAGTATAGGTGCTAGATCAAGATCATTAGCAATTGGAATTTCACTTGCAACACTTGCAACACTTGAAACACTTGATGGTACACTACTTGCACTAACAGTCCGTCTAGCCTCAGAAGAAGTGGATTCAGGTACATCATGAGTGATTCCAATGGGTTCACTATGTGATGGCGAGACATTATGTTTACCAGCATTCTCAGAACCAGCAACAATCGACGTATTGGAAACATCTATTGTTGATGATGGTTCAACCGGTTTACTATGATGAGGCAATAACCGATGAGCACCTCCTTGGAACTTGTGTTTCAACTTTGATCCAGTCGAATGCAGCTTCTGACTGGCAAATGAAGTAGTCGTATGAGCACGACTCATCGGTTTAGGCTGTTCATCTGTACTAGTAGTACTGGTACTTGGAGACCCCGGACGACCTCGTAACCGTCCAAAAGCTGACCCTGGTGTCATATGAACGCTATTATTATTACTGCCACTTCCGCCGGCAGAACCCCCTGGCCCACTTCCACCGTGACTACTACTTCGACTGCCATTAGCGGTGGCATGACGGTCACTAGCCACGTCAAGTGACGACGAAATGCCAGGCAAAGCATCTGAAGTGGCCGCTCGCCTTGGAGACGGATACGTCGGCATGGACTTTGTCATTTGCAAAAGAAATAGGGAAAAATCCAGGTATTGATCCCGCGCCCCCCAGATAGTATGTTGTGTTGTCTTCTTGTTAACTCATACAATAGAAGTATTATAACTAATAAGTTTTGTACAATATGTGCGCATGCGTAGAAAACAACGTCTGGCGGGAAAACTACCGTGGTGTGTGTTAGGCTGATCTCGGGCGGTTAACGCAGTACTGCGCAAGCTTATAATAATGTTAGAAGTGGTTATTACGTCGATGGGTCCTAATTATACGACTGAAATCATCGGCGATGGGTCTTGTCTAATAGATCTTCGGAATTCCCACATGTTTTAAATTTTTATGCGGGGAAGAAATATTTCCAGCATACCTACGCACAAAATACTCTTTTCATACGGAATAATCATAATAATAATAATAATTTATAGAAAGTTATAGTAAACCTATCATTTTCAACAGGTCAACGTTATTCTCCGGCCATTCAATGCTTCTATGCCTTGTTGAGGTTAGAAACCAGGTGAGAAAAAACAAACAAAAATATCAGACAAACACAAACACAAAACGTGTGGCTTCAACATCGTCAAACAACTTGCTCCAACCGGTGACAAAAAATGCAAAAAAACTTACACAGATATTCTCTTTTAAAGAATCCCTCCTCCTTCTTCTCCATCTTCCCTTTGGAATTAAGGCCAGTTCGGAGGTAGCTTCGACGCTCTTTTCGCAAAGTCGTCAAGCCATCGTTCCTGATTATCTTCCCTATCATTCGACGTATAAGCTGGCGTTGCTCTCAATCCCTTAGTGTGACTTGATATAGTCTTATCCGTCAAATGCTGCTGCTGTTGTTCCAATTCTAGTTTTTTTCGCTTGTCGCTGCTCTCTAAGGCAGCAGCTGCTGCTGCCGCGGCTGCATTATTATTACCCCCTCCTTCAAGAGAAGATTGTGAAGCATGCGGTTGTAATTGAGGTTGAGATGATAAAGGCAACTGCCGAACAAATACTGGAGAGTTGGTTGTAGAACCTCCAACACCACCAGCTGGTTGACTAACCATACCATTATTAGGTGTACTTGTATGATTTTGATTAGTATTAGTATTATTAGTATTATTATTATTATTATTGTTGTTGTTGTTGTTGTTGTTGTTGTTGTTGTTGCTGTTGTTATTGTTATCCTGATCTTGTCGACCAATTTGCTGTTGCTGCTGCTGTTGTTGTTGTTTACCACTTTGTTGCTGGTACTTGAAAATAGTCCAGTCAAATACAAAATCATAAACATAACCTTGTCGAACAAATAAATCTCTTAAGCAATGACGAATATAAATGTAATCAGGTTTATCATCAAATCGAAGAGATTTAGCATAATTCAATACTAATGCAAATTCAGCAGGTAATCCTCTTGTTAGTGCTTCTGTAGAAGTAGTCATTTTACATTCCATGATCCTATCATATTTTTGTTTTTTAGTATTAGCTTTTAATCCTTGCCAAGGTAAACTACCTCGACAAAAATAAATCAACACATATGCCAAAGATTCCAAATCATCTCTTCTTGATTGTTCAACACCCAAATGAGTATTGATACTAGCATAACGAGCAGTACCAGTCAAATGCTTATTTTCTCGATAAGCAATATGCATATGAGTACGAGGATCTCGATACTTCTTGGCTAATCCAAAATCAATTACATGAACTTGATTCCCACGTCTACCAATCCCCATAAGGAAATTATCAGGCTTAATATCTCGGTGGATAAATGACTTGGCATGAATAAATTCCAATCGACATAATAACTGATCTGCTAAAAGCAACACCGTCTTATATGAAAATCGTCGGTTACAAAAATTAAATAAATCCTCCAATGAAGGACCCAAAAGATCAATCACCATAGCAAAATAACCCTTCTCACGACCAAACCATCGTACAAAGGGGATACCTACTCCACCAGCCAAGGCTCTATAAACACGAGATTCATAATCAAGTTGAGGGTGTCTTGCACGAACACTTTCCAGCTTGATAGCAACTTCTTCACCTGATATATAGTTTGTCCCTAAAATAATGTTAGTAACATAATCAAAAAAATAAGACATTGTGGGCGGGCGGTGGATAAATAAATTGATGGGGCAAAAGGCTTAATTTTTTTTTTTTTTTTTTTTTTTCAAAACCATAATTATGCGCGTAAACCATTTTTTCTGCTCCCCCCCTTTTTTTTCTAATGGAGTGTCATGAATAGTAATACCATTGCACAACTTCATTTTAAAGGGAAGGAACTGGAATGGGGGCAATTCACATAACATCAGATAGTATCGAAGAAAAGATTGCCCATCCACCCATTAATTCAGTCATAAATGTACTTACCAAGATAAATATCTCCAAATGAACCACTGCCAATTTTACGGTTCAATATATACTTTTTGCCAATACGGTGTCTATAATCTAGTTAGAGTCGTTTTCTCAGAATATCATAAACACTAGTTCCAAAGAATAGGAAAAAAAAATACTTACCCAGCATAAAAGTCAGCCATATCATCAGGCGTCTCCAGAGATGAATGTTGACGGGATTGACTCGTCTGAGCCGGCTGCTGGCCAGGAATGGCCATAGACCGAGGTTGTGCAGACATGAATACTTTCCCTTATTTCCAATGATTTTTAGACAATAATGCCGTGTTGGGTTTTGATTTTCCTTTTAACCGCCGGGATATTCCAAACACTTGATAAACAACAACAAGCAAACTGTTGGATTCCACGGAAACCAAGAAACCAGTCACCGAGAGTTACCAAATGAGCGGGACGGGATAAAAGGGGGGGGGGCAGGGGCTGTTTGATGCCGATTCTTCAGTACAATCACAACTGAAACGTAACTGGTGTTCTCAAAAAAAAGAACACATAAACAGACACAAGAGCACACACACTTCAACCAGGAAGAAGCCCTGAATCAGAATGCGGCTTCTGCTTCTCTACTGGGAACTTGAGCAGAGGATCCGGACGGTCTGGTGCAAAGAAAACTGGATGGTTTACTCGACAAACAAACGCAAAGGGGGGGGGATCACAGTTTTACTCGGAGTGGGTAAAAAAGAAGAAAGAAAGAAATTGGAAGGAGAGAATTAAAGTGTGTGTGTGTGTGTGTGTGTGTGTGTGTGTGTGTGTGTATGGAAAGTGCGTGGTGATCGAGTGTGGCAGAGATCTGAACTGGGCAAGTTGGAAACCGCCGGCAGCTCTCTCGGCCACTTACATAAGCAAGTATGGGAGGCTTATGTAAACGGGGAATTAAAAGTAAGATAACGTTCAGGCATACAAATTTCTGTAAATTGCTAGCTGGTTAACATTATTATGCAAAGCTTTATAAGGCGAGTAAGTTTTAAAATATGTACAACTGATAAATCTACGCGTATTTAATTGCCTTCAGTTAGGAAGGTCCAGACCCCACCCCCTGGAATCTCAACCAGCCAGTCTCAAGATCTCCATCTGACGGGTATATATATAATATATATATATATATATATTGCTGGTTTCAGATGCGAAGCTAGATTAGGAACCCTTAACCCTTGTATAGGCAGATGGGTTTTTACATAGATTAGTCAAAAACACAATATATTAAACATTACAAAACCTCAACTAGCAACTAAATTGTAGCAGATTATTAATTAGTAATTAGGAGGTCAAAACAAAATATCAAACAAAAAAAACACACAAACAACTGTAGACAGGAGACAGAACGTCTTCAACTGTCAAAAAGGAAAAAACAGAAAAAAAAAACAACAAAACACAAAACAACAAAAACCAAGAGAGCAAAAAACACAAGCAAGAACTGAATAGTCCAAAGATGACAGGTAAAAAAAATGTGACGAGGATCGAAAAATAAAGCAAAAAAAAGGGGATGAATCACTCATTTAGCATTTTTCTTTTTGATCTGCCTCATAATAAACCAACTTATTTGGTAACACTCTTGACCAACTTCTTGAGTTGAGCAACGATCTTCTTGTAAGTAGAGTTCTTCTTGACGGAGTCAGGGAGCTTCTTGTCAGCCTCTTCCAAGACGTCTTCGACCTTCTTTGCAGCTTTAGCGGCGGCAGATTCGGACTTGTCCTCGGCGGTCTTGGCAGCTTCTTCACCTTCCTTGGTGGCAGAAGTGGTAGCTTCTTCGACCTTATCAGCAGCAGCATCAGCAGAGGATTCAGCCTCCTTCTTTACATCAGCAGCAGCATCTTGAGCAGATGAAGTGGCATCCTTGGTAGATTCTTCGACCTTGTCTTCGACCTTAGTAGCGGTCTCTTCGACAGATTTAGTAGCTTCAGTCTGTAATAAGTTAGTAACAAAATTCTACATGGGTCTCACAAGGGGCAGGAAGCCTCGAAGCCTTTATGGGGCATTTGCAACATCTGATGACTCACAAGGAGTCCAGATAACCAACCCCCCTGTAAACTGCCGATAAAACAAACAAAGCAATGAGAATGAACTTACGGCAGACATGATTTAGTAATTCACAAGAATAAGAGGAAAAGTCGGTGGTAGAGACGTAGAGTTTTGTAGGCCAAATTTGAACGGCTGGGTTGTTCAAAGTTTTTTTAGGGGAAACAAAAATCAGTGGGAAAAAACCTAAAAGGAGAAAGAAAGTTTGAGAGAAAGGGTGGCGGGGGGCTATTTATATAAGATATGGCCCCATAACAAAACAACAACAAAAAAAAAATATTTTGACCGTTTGATTTTCGTTCGATGAGCTTTTGTGCAGATCGGTTATAGCGCTAGCCCCTTAATATATTTTATGCCACCTTTTTTGTGGCCCTACAGAAGCTATTTGCGCCGAGCACTGCCAGAAAAAGAAGCCAACGCCAGGGAAATACGAGTCTAGATAACAGATAAATACACTATCATACATGGGTTTAGTCTTAAAAAGGGGTTGGGCAGGTAGAACCTTAACTTTCTAGCAAGCATTCAGCATAAACGTTAAATTTACGTGGCAGCGTGCTCAGATATACGCGCACAAGAAATATAAATTAAACGCGTCAATATCGCAGATATCTGCAAGTCCCTTAATTACGCGTGCCTAATTTATATGCATCAATAGAGGCGCGTCAAAAATGTGGTTATGTGCCTATAGTTAATTGTCCCACTTGGGAATATTAATATATGACCGAGACACATACAATTCGACGTTTTTATCTATTTTCACGCGGCAATTGGTACGCCAAAGCGCTCTAATGACGGTCAAAGTATCTTTAGAGAACGATAATGAATTACAGACTATTGCCAGACATTTATCTCGGTCAAGACGCGTGGTAGCAGTAGTTGGAGCGGGGATCTCGTGCAATGCTGGGATCCCAGACTTCAGGTCGAGCAATAATGGAATATACAAGTCACAACCTCGGTCAAAGACATTATTTGATGCGGTTTCTTTAAGTAATTCTGAGGATACTGCTAGTATGTTTCAATTTTTGACTGATTTAAGGAAATCAATCCTAAAAGCCAAGCCTACTCTTACCCACAGGCTGCTAGGGCTTCTCAATGATCAAAATCGGTTATTACGATGCTATACACAAAATATTGATGGAATTGAAGGCCATGTTCTTCCAAAGGACTCATTTATTCAATTACATGGAGATATTCATAGCTTGAAATGTATGCAATGCTCTACCATTGTTTCATGGTCACCTAAAAGTGGTACCACACAATGCCCCACATGCACAGAAAGAATGCAATCTCGAGAACGGGCGGGGAAAAGAGCAATAGGAATAGGTGTTTTAAGGCCTAATATCGTATTATATGGTGAATCTCATCCTGAGGGTGAAGAACTAGCAAAACAGATATCAAAAGACACAAGGCGGTCTCCAGATTGCCTTATAATCATTGGAACTTCACTAGCCGTGCCTGGAGCAAAAGAACTAGTGAAATCAATGGCACAAAAGATTCATTCAAGAACAAAACCAGGGCTGGTGATCTATGTTAATAATACTGCTCCATCATCGCCCAAATCATGGGATGGCGTATTCGACTATTGGGTTCAAGCTGATTGTGACTCATGGGTAGCTGATATGAAGCAAAATAGAGTACCAGACATGTTCTTGACTCAAACCAAGCTAGATTTGGTTGAAGTTAAGAGAAGACCAAAAAAAAGGACTTTAGAAAATAAAATGGATAAAGTTCCTCCCAGTCCTAATAAAAGACAAACAAGACGACCTCTTGCATCAATTTCCCCCAATATAATGACGTGACCTATTTATTCAATTACCCATAACAATATATATTTTAATAAATCTATATTTATTCAACTTTCATTGTTATATATATAGTAATATATATACTTAAAACGGGTAATATACGGCTGAAATACCATTTGTTGGTAATTTTATCAGCATTATACTCGTACGTACTGCACATGTGCATATTAATAGGGCAGTCAATCTAACATTAACGTTATATAGCCTATAGGCCGGTAGTACGTACGATGCCGACGTCTGTTGGATTTATACACATTTTCCTATTACTCGATTACCTAATTATCACGTGATAA